>QZCP01000224.1:0-291339 GCA_003956705.1 Brevipalpus yothersi | reverse complement strand
TCTCTCTCTCTCTCTCTCTCTCTCTCTCTCTCTCTCTCTCTCTCTCTCTCTCTCTCTCTCTCTCTCTCTTGCCTTTATCTAAAAAGATACTGGCATTGGCTTGTGTTGGTTCCCTGTATGTCGAAATACGAAGGTCCAAATCATCAGAATCCAATGGCTCCAAGGGGAGTGTAGTGGTAAGAAATATTACTAATCAGGTTCCTCAATTGACAAATGGAAATGGAATGATTTCAGGAAAAAATTCCATTTTTTCGATTCAATTAGAATCTCCCAACCAGAATAGGACAAGCAAAAATTTTATTATCACTCATAAGGAAAAATTTTCATTCAATTAGATTGCTGATATGTATAGGTTTTCTCTACCATTTCTGCCCTCAATCTACCAAGAATTTCAAAAGAGATTGAAAGTCTGATTTCACACGAATCTAATGAACTTCCACTTTTTAACCTTATCTAATTTTCCCTTCAAATTCTTAGCGACCCGACAAAATGGACATTCCTTCGAAAGAAGATATAAGCAAAGAATATCTATTAAGCTCTTCACCCCAACGTTTAACGATCACTTCTCAAACCGAAGATGACAACAAATCAAGTACCAGCTATCTGAGCGTAATGTAAGTGCCCAAAAGCAGAAACGATTTCGTGCCTCTCGTTTATAAGGTTAACAAACATTTTAAGGGATCAATAAGTCTTGCTAAATTTATTAGGGTTCTCGGAGTGAAAAAATTTCCTTTTTGACCGAAATGATTCCTGTTTTTATCAGTTCTATTGGAAAAAAGTCCCTTTCTTATAAGAACAATCGGAAACATGAGATTTTATCAATTTTTTCTCCCAAACAGTCGAGCTTCAGATGATCATGTATTGTGAGGAAGGATTTCACTGGAAGAGATTCTCATTTTGATCACCAAATGCTCAAAACATTCGAAATCTGTTCTCAAAAAGAGCTTGTTATAATGAAGACCAATCAGATGGATACTATCGCGAAATTTTTAATCATCCCACGAGAGCTAATTAATTCACTATTTCGACATTGATTATACATATAATTATTACTATTATTTCATGAACTCATGTGGAACATTGCTCATTCTCGTTAATGGCTTCCATGTGAATCGGAGCTCATCTAGTCAGCAGATTTCCAGTACTTACCTGGTGGAACCTTTTAACTTTGAATAATTAAACCAAAAATGAAGAAATTGAGATGGATAAAGTTCTCCACGATTATAATGAGTGTCTGTGTCAATCAAACAAATAAATTTTATTTTATTGTTGACCACTAATTTATGAAAATTCATAATAGATGTATATATATGTATTTTATAAAATTAATTTCTGAGTTAAATATGTGCTCTCCAGTATCAACCGGAAGTGGGTATTGGTTCACATTTTTTTGAGCATTATCATAAGTCAGTAAGCATTCAATTCCAAATTGCTAGAAAAGAAATTTGATCGCCAAAATTCTGAAGAACAAAGAGAAAATTTTAATCTTTAAACTCAGGATTCCAATAATCTCTCTCTCTCTTTCAAAGAATATTCTCCTTTATGAGGCCATTTTGGGCTTAATCAGTGCCTTATTACAATTCAAGCCGCTTCTGTAGATTCACTTGATTTCGATGATTTGCTAGTCTCTTCAATGTGAGGCTCACACGAGGCACTTTCTTGATTAATTATGACCGAAGATATTTTCACTGATGGAACTCTATCAAGTCGCACCATTTCGGCTGAAGGCTATAAGAAAAAAGATAAGTAAATCATAAAGCATGTACACATCAAAGTGTCGAAACTGAGAATGATGCCGAGGTTGGATGCAGAAAAAAGTGTACGATAAGATTTACATTAAGATAGCAGGATTTCTGAACCCTATTGTCTTAATGGAAGTCTGAGTGGTAACAATATGGGAAGAAAGGTTCCAGTTGAAATACGGTGATTACTAATGAGACTAGGGATGTTCATGGAGAGAGTGAAGATTCTTGCCTGATCTAGCATGGAATTGGATCGTCTTGATTGGCTGCAATCCATTCGGAATTCCTTGTACTGGTTGATGACGCATAAAAAGCAATATATCTGCATGGAAAACAATTGGAATAGATTGATAGATACAGTATTTCCGCTAAGTTGAAAATAAGTAGAAAAAATTGCTCATAATAAATGAAGGAATACCGTGTATAAAAACTGAGACCTACATTCAATCCAATCATGACAATATCTATTCCAATGAGTGAAGCTGCGAAAACATCAACAGGTTCCTAAACATTGATGATGGAGAAGAAAGAAAAATGTTCAAATCATCATCAATTTTCTCCATCATCTTACGAAAAGAATAAAGAAGAAACATCTACCTTTGAATCACCGGTTGTTCTGGGAACAATCTGTACAAATGAGAATTGGTGGAAAAAGTTTGAACAAAGAAGATGAGATTCACGAATACACACACACAATGAATACAACAAAAAGTAGTTTTATAGGAGTAAATTTTCTCCTTTCTTGAGTAGATTGTTATTTACCATTTCAACAAGGAGCCACACTACGAAAATTGAATCCACAATAGTGAAAGCTGTGATTGAGACTAGCCATGGAACCATTAAGCGATCATTACCCTGGAAAAAAAGACCCCAAAAAAGACGTTGATAAAGGTGTAAAGAGGTTAGGAATAAGAAGACTTTTTCTTCGTTCCTCAGGAAAGAACTCCCCTAAATTGGTGTGATTCAATTCACACATCTAGTCCGATATATATGAGGATACACTTTCCAGTATAGCATGTTTACCGTTACAATTATCGAGCAATGGAAAATAAGTGCATCAAGCGAGTGGCTTAGTGACTGAGGAGTAGATGGGAAAACTTTTTCTCCTACGCACTGTACAATACACCACCAAGGCACAAATATTTTATGAGGAATAATGTCTAAGAAGACATGAGAAAATATTCTCTCATCATGTCTCATGATCTGTCTGCTATCACTGACATAAGTCCAACAAGTACATTTACAAAATCTTACCGCCTTCAGCGCAATAAGAAGTAGTATGGATGTGAGAACCAAGAATCCACAGAGAACTACCATTGAGACAGTGAAAACGATGTAAACTGTATTCGGTAGAGAGAGAGAAGAAAGAAATAAAGCTTAGAGGAGAAAAAATATACGTTCAGGGGTAGAACTTTTTTCTGTGCCATCAAAAGCCATTATCAGATAGATTTTCAATTGGTTGAGAATACTCATGGATTGTGAAAGCACTTATCCCTGCTCTGATTTTCTCAGCAATCAATGAAGCTTTATAGCTTCTTATTCTTCCTGGTATAAAGTAGGTAGTACTGTTCCCTAAAATCAAGAGTAGTAGCAAAAAAAGTTCTAATGTATAGTCTACAGTCTATTGGAAACTGGGAGAAATCGGATTCCCACGATCACATAGACAAATCGATTCTCCTTAGACAATATCCATTCTTCAGAATAGTTAACTGTCTCATTTTTTCCATGAATACATCCTAGTCTTCTCTTGGAACATCTTTGCCCCTAACTTTATGCCTAAAATCCTGGGATTTGTTTGTATAAGCTGGCTGTGAAAGATTTCAGGCAAAAAAGAATAAAAATTCGCTAGACATAGTTTTTTGTCTCTAGACCACTACTTCACGATTGACTGACTAAAAGGATCAAATGAAGAAGCCTAGTGAGAAATAGTTTCGATTTTTTCAATCAACCAGAATCTGTCTCCAGGGTAAGCTTAACGAAATCAGACTTCATCAAGAACTTGACATTATTCGAAGGATTTTGTTGCTCATAATATTGCTTTTACGAATAAAGTGTTTAGTGCGCGTTTCGTTGTTAATTCAACACAAAATTAGATCAAGGAGAATTTTTGGACGAGAACTTCAATTCAACCAGGTCTTTGAGAATTAATTTTCACACATACACACAAGTCTTCAGGCTATTGAAGCTCATTAATGAAACAAAGTTGCGTGAAATAAGTAGAACAGAGATCATCCAAATTCTCCCCTCAATTACGAGATAAAAGTGCCAACATCTCTAACAAGCAATCAGAATAGATTGATTCTGATTGTTTAAGCAGAGTATTCTATGCTTGTTGTTGTTGACCATTGATACTAACAACAGTGAGATTAATGTTTCCAGAAAATAGTGAAGAAAACAAAAAAGTGTGTAGAAGGAAATAAATTATGCACACACATTTCCAGCAACAACTAGATTTGATATTCTTTTCTATTCATGGAGAGGGAAACTTTCTAGGAATAAACAATCATCATAGAATAAGTTATCGTTCAATCTTGATGTGCTGTTTGCTGGATACAAAGTGCAAAAAGTGATCACACCCACGTGAATTTCTTAAAATATCGAGTAAATGCTCAGAATTCAGTAGATGGATCGAAGAAAATTGACATTGAGATTCAAGTGCACATGGATAGGAAAAATTCTCTACATTATAACATCAAAATTGATGTCAAATAGATGTTAGAACAGGTTAAGATTCCTTCTGGTATCGGTTTTTATTATTCTAAGGAGAAGAATCTCAAGCTCATGACCAATGGATCAGAATTGACTTGAAAAATTCTTTTTCTTTCTGAGTTTTAGACCTGAAAAATCTACACTCGGGAGGTTAATACTTTTTTTCAACATTTTTCAATCAGATTTTTCAGTTATATTGAAGGGTTATGTGCAAATTCTGCTACTATTTGATGCCAACCATGAATTGATTGAAGTGATAGTGTGATAATATTGGGAATAACAAGCTTACCTTGATCATGGCGAGCTGTTTTGATGTGAGTCGCTCCACCAACGAAAAATGCTGTGTAAAAAACCTGCAAAAACATCAAAAAGAAGTGAGAACTTTACGTCCTGTTAGATTCCAATTCTTCATGGTTTGATGGAAAGCTCACGATAGAAAGCTATCCAAAGTCAAGATATTCTTCAAATTCGATAATCGATTCGATTCTACTACTTCGACTTTTGACAATGACATTTTCGAGTCATTGAATTTTTTCTCAATGAATTCTCTTTCCTTTGTGAAGCATCAACTTTTCAAAATATTTTTGTTACATTGTAGATTATATGCTCTTGCCATTGTAGCATAACACGATCTTCTTCTGAGATGACAAATACAGAAAACTACGGTTGTATATCTGTAAAGTTCAAGAAGAACTTTCCAGAAGAATTTGATAGCCATTTCCAGTGAATGAAGATCGAAAAATTATTCTCCCATCGAGTTGTATGACTTCTCACACATTCAAAATTTATGTGATGAGGTATGAATATGATGAACTTATCATGCTTCATATTCACCTGAAATGAGAAACCTTTGGATTTGGTGAATGAATTATGTTGATCAAAACATCAAATGAAAAAGAACAAGAGTACTGAGACAAGGAAAATCTTAATTCAATTGAGTGTACCAGAGAAATAATCAAAAGAGCTTGAAGTCTACTTTTTTCAAACATACTATTCAATTATGGATGATAAACTCAATCAAAGATCTATCCCTGTTGAATTCTTTTCAAAGAGAGGACGTGAGGTTTCATTCATCGACTAATTTGGTGGACAAAGTTTTCCATATGATTTTGGATATCAAAATATAGGTTGGAATTGAGTGTGTATTGTTTCTTGATATTCTGTATGTAAAGAGGCGTCAGATGGCAAGCATCATGTCAGAGTATTGAAACAATACACAATACAAGTCTTCTTTTCGATACAGAAAGAATTACAACTTAGAATAATAAATAAATGCGAAAGCTGATCTCTTCTACTCTGAATTATTTGATGTTTTCACTATTGTCGAGGGAATATTCCACTATGTTGATGATATCTAAACAGAATAGCAAAACAAATATTCCGAAAATGCTGTGTAAGTTGAACCCACAAGAGAGGAGAAAATCAAATTTGGTTAATTGTGGTAGCATTTGAGTTTTGTTACTTGCATAACTTGGAGGGTTTGGTCACATCAATTACTCAAATACTCTAATCATCATCATTAATAATCATTCAACGACGATTTTCTCGGAATTATTGCTCAAATATAAGGGTTGTGTATATCAATCAATCAATACACGGAAACCTTACTCGTAATCGAATATCAGTGAAAGCTTAGAGAATTTATTCAATCGCGTAGCTGATCATTATGGAAATAAATCTCGTTTCATCTTCTTCTTCGTAAGAATATGATTTCCATGGTAAATGCTGGAATATATTAGCTTGAGGAATTGATTTTGATCGATGATTCGTCTAGACGTGCTTAGCATCACATGCTGTTATATAGAATTTCATCTGATCACCATATTTTCAACTCGGCCATTCATCTTTTTTGTTTTGAATTTTGTCGCTTTTTAGAGACAAAAAAGCCTAATAAATGTCATCGTATTCAAATTTGTGAGTTTGATATTTTCAACTGGGAAAATTTTCTTTCAGTTCTCGCACAAAAATGAGTTTTCTTGTAGTGCAAAAAGTTCTATTGGATTTTCTGCTAGTTTATTGATATCATTCTGCATCTTATGGCTTACTTCAATCCAAACAATTCACGAGAATTCACACGAACATGAAATTCTCTCTCTTTCTTCCTCCCTTTCTTCCTTTGAATTTAATTTCGAGATTTTGTGAGATGGAAAATCACCACAAAGAGGATCTGAGCCTCTGTTGATCAACTATTTCTCGAAGGGATTATCTGATTCACAATGGAAGATGGTTCGAAATTCTATGAAACTCCATATATTTGAATAGGCATGCACAATTTCAAGTCTCTGCCTATTCCATACGACTTAATATTCGTGTTTTTGATGAGTATTTGTGAACACTTCCATGCAAAATCTATTCTGGAGTTCTAGATAAAATAAACACAAATGGAAAATGAGAAGTGTTCATGATAATCGAGAAGAAGAGGAGTTTAAATGATTCACTGAGAAGACTCGACAACGTATGGCAATAAAATGCTTGAATCACAAAAAAATTCATCACGTACTTGTATACCATTGTAATGAAATTTTTCTATTACAGAGGCATAGATAATGCTTTGACAGCAGCAACCGTCTGAAATTGTGAAAATACAATCGAATAATTGTGAAAGTGTTTTGAAGAGGCTTTTGAAACTACTGAAAAGTATATATCCATTATCACTATGGAGAACTCTAGCGATTCACTTGTGAACAGCTTAGTGCCAAAAAAGAAATATCATTATACTGACTTCTCGAATTCTCACTCCATGGTGACCAATCTATGGAATGGATTCAAATGAAGATGAACCTCATCAGATTTCAAAATGAAATGATGAGAATAGTATCAGATGATTCGTGCAAGTTATAAGGAAGGTTTTTTTTGAATCTATTTCAGGAGAACATTACCGAATGGACATTATACAGAAAGGAAATCGAATTCCTCACAGCAGCTTCAAGAATTGGACTCTCAGTTCTCTCTCTCTCTCTCTCTCTCTCTCTCTCTCTCTTTCTTTCTTTCTTTCTTTCTTTCTTTCTTTCGTACTTTGAGCTGAAAAAGTTATGTCGGTATCTTCACAAGCGAGTGAATATCATCTGATGAAATGGAAACAGAAGAATATTACCACAAGAGTAACAATAAATTGTGATAGAAAATGAAGAAACGATGAGAGCGAATACATTTATTATTATCACTCAACAGAAGACCATTCTCAACAAAGTGAGAAAGAGAAAGAGATTCCAAAAGAGAGCGAATAAAGGGTTAAGATTCCAGGGTATAGCAGAATTTATACAGATACACACCATAATATATAAGACTTACCAGGGTATATATTGCACTGGCAAAAGATCCAGTTCGAAGATTCTTGAAGCAGCAACACTGCTCCATATGAGGAAGAGTGAACATCACTAACAGGGATTGAAAATACCAGTCTATATCAGGTGAAAAGTGAGAGAGAGTTGAATGCTCTTGGTTGATGGAAAAAAACTGACCAAACTAACAGTAGCAACAGAGGTTTTAAAAGTGGCGTTGATTGATTGTTCCTCACAAGAGTAATGAAAAGCGCGGCAAACCCATATACAATGTACACACACTGTGCAAGTATATTTGAGAGAATAAACTTAGGAGTAAGTGAATGATATTGATTGAAAGGTGATGCAGCATCTAGTTCTCCACAGTGAGTGGAAAAGAATATACCTTCTCGATATGAGAAAACACACTCACTGACGATCAGGTGAAATATTGCATTCACCCCACAGTTATTGCAATACTTTTGAACACATAAACACACATACACACTCCTAGAATCTACGGAAATTCTGAAGTGAACGGATATTCCTTAGGCTCAATTAATGTCAATCCTCTGCGCGCCGGCGAACTTTGGCTGACGCATGAAAACTGAATCTCAAATGATATGTGTGTATGTGTGTGTATACGAGTGCAAAGAATGAATAGAATGTACAGAATAGATAGACTGTAAGTAGCTGTATTTCATGTGGACAATTTTTCACTTGGCTACCTCGTAGAGCTGACATAACATGAGAAAATTCTCTCTTGAAATTGCAACGTTGAAAGCACGATGATGGAAGCTGAGCGAGAAGAATTCTGACAAGTCGGAACAAGTGACATTGGTGACTTCATCCGCTTAAATTCTCTTTCTTATGTTTCTTTGGACCAAATTTTTTTTCATCTCTCGAGAAAACAAGATTGTCCCTGATGATGCTGCTCACAGCATGATGTTGCATTGATTCGAGATCCATTAACTATATGTGCAAGAATTCAGATTGAATAGCAATGGATAACGTAAGAGTGATTTCTTATTTCAGTTTTCGGTAAATAGTTTCTCTACAGAAAAGGCTCTCATGTTTAGTCTTAGTTTTGTATGAGCTCATAGGGGGACCTATTTTGAGAATTATAGCATTCTGCACACAAAACTTCAAGGAAATTTTGATCATTAACAATCAATCAGGAATTTTTATAGAGTTAGATAGAAAATTTGATTAAAAAATTCATGAATTTCCAGAGATCAAGTTCGAAGTGTTTTCAGTTCACAATTTTATGATTTTATCAGTTCATCTTGACGGCAAAAAAAGTCTTAAACGCTCAACAGATAATGTTTTTCTGGGAATTGTTAGTAATTTTCTACCTTGTGAAATGGGCAAATTATTTGAGCCCGTTGATTTCGTTAACCAAAAAATAAAGAACTAATTCTCATCTCGTTTCGTAATACTCAAGCACTCAAACTTTTTACTATTGACGGTCAGTGTTTATAACTTCCCAGCTTATTTAGTCTGATATCATGTTGAACAAAAAAACTCGTGGATTAACCAACATTCAGCGAATCTAGGTGTTCATCCGAAGTTTTGGTTTCATAAATAGCAATGGACACACAGGCTCGTTTTATGAACACGACTAATTCCGATTGAATAACTTTTCTCTCTCTCTCTCTCTCTCTCTCTCTCTCTCTCTCTCTCTCTTTTCACACTTTCACTCATCTCCTGGACATAGTTCTAATAGAGTGTGACAGTATAATGTTGTCAATAAAAATGATGAGGAAGACTTGAAAAGAAAGAATCCAGTCACATTGACTGGCTAATAACATCCACATGACCAACAAGAGTGAGATGAAAGTGTGTGTTCAAATGTGTGCCTGTGTGTGTCTATGTATGTATGTGTGTGTGCTTTTCATAGTCCTTATTATCATTATGTGACGTGATCATTCGTGATGGCAATGGATCTCTCTCTCTCTTCCATGTGTGCCTATGGAATCAGTGTGTATGAACACAATTTGATGAGAAAATGATGATGGTGAGATGAAAACATATTCAAGACATTTCTGATTGCTTTCTCTTCATCGAATATACACACATATTCTCGCTTGATTAGTGTTGGTGTGCAAGTGAAAGTAACGGTACTTGTGTGTTACATTGGAAAGTTAACAGTTCGAAGACCTTCTTCTCATTCATATATACAGTTATCCAGTGTATCTATAGAATGTGTATGCATCTCTCTAATTGATGCTCATAATCTTATTTCATCAACTTTTTTCCAATACTTGGAATTCTTCCTTTTTTCCATCTTGAACAGCAATTTTCACCGATTTTTCACCGATCATCGTCATTATGTACGGTCAATTTTCCAGTGGATTATCATCATCCAACATATCATCATCAGCCAATAAGCAGGTAAAAAGAATGCAGCAACAGTTGAACCTACATTGTTCATACCTGAACATATCTTAGTATACACTATGTAATTGAATTCCTGAATATTTTGAACAGAGTCAGTGAGATGGATTGCTTCATTTCTAGGCCCATGAGGCATAATTTCGAAATTGCAATGATTGAATTGTGATAATTATCCAGCTAGAACGTGAATATGTACACTACAAACTCAAGGTTGTAGGGTACTTTGCCCTCCAAGAAAAGCTGATAAAATTGAATCAGAAGAAATTCAACCAAGCCTTGTTCTTCAGCTTCATCAGCTTGGCAAATTCTTGCAGAAGAAAGAAGCTGATGGAAGTGTGTGTTTGACTGGTTAATGTTGTTGCCCTTTAAGCTGATATAAATTGAACCCTTTCATGAGTTTGTGCAAATATTGGATGTAAAATTGGATGCTTTTTGTGAGGTTTTTTTAGAGTTATTTTCTGTCACACAAAATTCTTTCCTATCCTATGATACTGTGAGAATCAAAATTTCTTGAAATAAAGATAGCAAGGAATCATGACCAATCCTTTATTCTCAAGTTGACAAAATTGAGTGTTTTATTGATACCATTCAAATGGATTGTTTGATAGAAAAGATTCACCTTCTTTGTGAATTTTTGCCTCAGAAAAAGTTCCAAAAGTTCCAAATATTCTTTATGTTGAAAATAGTCTCTTTCCCTACACTGATAGCTACCATGAGGTAGAAGACAGAAAAAAATATTGCATTCGAAAATATTGTATCCAACTCATTTGCCTGATTCTCTTTTCAGTCGATTATCAACGGTTTTCAACTGCCTCTCTCCTCACAGGAAAGCTTTTGTTTCACAGTATCACTTCACGATGCAACCACATTACATGTGACAAATCGAATCACCATGGTATTGGGCTATCCGGAGGACATGCTGAAAGGCCAATGTATTCTCAACTATCTGTATCCGCGTGATAGGCTAACATTTGCCAGCCATTTGTCGCAAGGTCTACAATCTCGCTTCACTCCCAAAGAAAGTAAATCAGAGGATAAAATTGTGTTTTATGTTCGAATTCGAGAATATAAGGGACTCAAAGGTGGCTATGGTGTTGCTGAGCGTCCCGCTGTGTATCGGCCATTCCAATTGACATGTGTGGTGAAAGATATTATTCTGGGTAAACAAGATAATCCTAAGCCAGCGAATGAAGAGATCAGCACAATTTGCTTGATCGCATCAGCATCACCAATCAATTCAGCTCATAAAGGTAATACTAATGAACACACACATACTTTTACACATAATACACAGAAACACACTTCCTTCTCTCACAACTCATCTCAATTCTCTGCTCGTGGCATATACACGCCCTAGGACCTGTGGCCTATGGGCAAGTGTATTGTGCATGATGTGCAAAATGATCATCATCAGTGGCTACATGTGATTCCAAAAGTATATCCTTCACAGTACAGCTTTAGATCCTATAATATCGTGTTTTCTCTTTCTCTCTCTTTCTCTTTCTTTTTCTCTCTTCCAAATCATGTCAAGATGGCTGATCACGAGGCTGTAAAAGGCAACGTGCTCTATGGCTTGTGTTCTGAGTATGGTGATGGGAAATGATGATCAACTGGCATGTATTCCTTAGCCCGAGAGGTCCTTTAAATACATTAGATTTTGTTTTGTTGATGGGGCAAATTCTTTTGCTTTTTTTTTCGTTACTCCTTGATCTACTGATTATGTTGATGGGTTGAAAAACTTTCCTGATAGATGATGAAAAAATTGTATGCGAAAAAATTCTTCCTAGGTGAATAAAAGGATGAAATAGATGGAATGAAGGAGAATAGAGATAATCGAGTTGAGAAGAAAAAAAGAGTACATCTGAAAGAATTTCAATATAATCAAGTTTGTACTTGTGAGTATGTGTTGTGTGTTCGAAAACAGTATCAAAAGAAAAATATTTTGTTGGAAGATATTTAGAACGAGAATTCTTTCTTTTTTCTTCTTTTGATATTTTGAAAAGTTCCTGGAATTCATTTCAAATGAGATTCATGACTGATGATGTATCTCCGGTTCCACTTTTCGAAAAGTTATGAGCACTATGTAATACTCAGCTTCATCCAGTATCGATATGCAATTGTAAGAGGAGCTCTGTGGATCTTTTTATATACATCCAAACAGAGACTAGAAGTTGTACTGTTTGGGCTCAAGAATAATTTTGTAACATGTTGTGACATTTTTGTCAAGTTTTTTTGGAATTTTTCATGTGAATATGTCTCAGTCGATGAGGAAGAAAATATTTTGTCTCATGAATTTTATATTTCTGTCTCATATCAATTCCGATTCAATCTCAGTTGTCATTTTTTCCAGGTCAAGGAGGAATGACCTGATTTATGAAGTGCTTGTCAAAGAAAATCGCAAAGTTGAATTCATTGACAAAAGTGCTCGATATGAAGTATAAATTTCAGACTAAACTTTGGAGGCGGAAGTCACTCAATTTTTCAGTTTTCAGAAGTGTGCAGCATTTCAATCCAAGAATACTATCAGTTTCTAGATTTTTCGAGATAAACTTAGGAGTTGAATAATAAGATCCAACAATTTATCACTAGATATACTTTAAGAAGATCTCACTCCAGATCTGTCCTTTCAAATTTTCACATCAAAACTAATGGAAATTCTTCTTTTATTCTATCCAGTGCCCAATGAAAAGAATCCAGCAATGACACCATTCTCCTCAAGACACACATCTTCATGTCATTATTCCCATATTGACACATCAAGTATACCTTATTTAGGCTATTTACCCCAAGATATTGTGGGCTATTCTGTGTTCGACTTTTATCATCAAGATGATCTCCACCTATTACGTGATATATATGAATTAGGTGAGTATTCTTCTGAATATACATGTATATGTACATGCAGACCCTGAATCTTGAAGAAGAGAAAGAATTCTTCACACAATTGACAATCTGGATTAGAATTATCCCAGAGAATTATATTTAACTGTATATTCATATTTGGCATCTCTCTCAAGTCTTTGACCTCTATCTGATGGCTTTTTGATCTTATTCATTTAGTCATACGAGAAGAAGGAGCACTTTTTCGTAGCAAACCTTATCGATTTCGAGTATTCAATGGTGACTACATTACCCTAGAAACTGATTGGTCAAGTTTCATCAATCCATGGTCTCGAAGTATGGAGTTTGTGATTGGGCATCATCGTATTATTGATGGTCCAACAAATCCGAATGTGTTCAGTGAACCTGAGGCCAAGAGAGGTAATAGGGATGGTGGTGAAGGACAACGATTGCAGGAAGAAGTTCTCAATCTACTATCCAAACCAATCAAGCACAATTATGGTAAAGCAAAGAGTAACAAGAGGAAACGAAATTTGGCCACTTTTGTGAGCAATATTATCGATGGTATTGGGGTAACATCTATTCGTGGCCAGAGATGTTATTCAGATGAAGAATCGGTGGTCATGGGTGAGATATCGCCACACCAGGATGATTCCGATCCATCACCGGAAACTCCATCCTCTTCCCAACAAACTCAATTGCAAGAGAATATTGAACGTTTCTTTGCATCTCAACCGAAAACAAATTGTCCACCATCGTCATCATCCAATCATTCCAATAGTACAACCCAAAACAACAGTCCATATGGGTCAGGTTCAAATGATGATTCACTTAATCATCAGCAAACCTATACGAACAGTATGGATTCTGGAATCAATGCCAATAGCTTTGATTCAAGTAAAAAAGGTGGACAAACTAACAATAGTGGTAATGAATATTCAATGGGTGATAAAGATGCGGGAAAAAATTCCCAAGAAAAAGCTAGTGGTAATCAAATATCTAAGAATATGGTTAAATATTCGGAGCACAATAATCGAAAGAGTAGAAATTTTGCCACCAATGATGGTAGTCCAATTAATCCTAATTGTGTTTCACTGACAGAGGAAAGTCTTTCTCATCATAACAAGATAATATCGAAGAGAATGCACAAACAATCAAGCCATCAGATTAGTCCTAAAAATATCATCAACAAAATGGAATCAACAAAATTTAAGCGTACACATGCTACCATTGATCCAACCAATCATACCAAGCCAAAGCAAGCGTGCTATCATCCGGATAATAGTCATCATAGAGATCATCATCATCAACATCAGCATCAACATCCTTTTGGTCAACGTCGATCAATTCCCAATGTTTCCACTCGAAATAAGACCATGGAACGATTAAATCTTGATTCAAGTCTACCATTCGGAATGCCGATACTACTGAATCAATCTTTTGCTGCCTGTGATTTATCATCCACCAATCTGAGACGAGATTCCCATTCATCATCCACTCCTCATTTATTGATGCCGGTAATGTATGTTGCCTCACCGGTCACCCTGTGTCCATCCAATGAGCCTGGCTCTGGTGGCGGAAGTGGTGGTGGACGTGGTGGAACTGGTCAAGTGGATCCACAATTTTATCAACAATTGAGTAAGAAGAAGAAAAATGTTAAACTACAAACTGATTTGTGGACCAATTTACGCGATTTGACACCACGTCGAGTGATCACCGGCCGACCGGTGGGTAGCTCAAATTTTGTTTCCAAACTTTTCGCATCACGATTGGATCAAGAACGTTCCGTAAGAACTTCGGTAGGATGTTCACTGGGAAGTAGTAGTTTGTATTCGGAAGAGACTAGTCAATCAGATTATTTGTCCAATGAAATGTCCAAAACAAGTTATGATAGTGAATCATCGACAATTGATAGTTCCGATACACAGGGATCAGCGATGAAATTTCAAATTCCATTGACAAGTCTGGATTTTACGTTGAAAAAAGATCTCGCTCTATTGGAGAACATGAATCAGCCCAATCAAGTGAAAGATCAATTGTCGGTTCTGTGTGAGGAAGCCAGATTGGCTGGTAAAACTTGTCAAATTGATTCTCAAAAAGGCAAGACTCGAGAAGAATTGATCAGTTTCGATGCTCTGGTAGAGGATACTACCGATGCTCATGATTACCTGGCTCATGATGATTAATAAGTGTAATGATAATTGTAAATGACAGGTAATGGGATTTATTTGATCTGTTATATGATAAGAATGTTAAAAATTTGTTCTATTTGAGTAAAAATTCTATTGATAACAACGTTGAATCGTAGAAGCAAGTTTACTTTTTCTCGATTATAGTGTACTTCATAAAGTGCCTTGGTACTTTGCTAGGGTTAAAAGTATTAAGAGAAAAAAAGATCACTTCAAATTTCAACAGCCTCAGTACATGAATTTGATTCTGAAGATTTGATCTTTTCGGAAAAATCGCCAGTAACTTTCGGTGAGATTGATCCAGTTATCGGAGCTGAATCTTCGCTTTCAGAGCGTTCTGAGGAATCATTTTTGCTTACATTTTGAGAATTGGCTTTACCATTCTTGATTGCCTTTTTCGCCGCTTTTCTGTCAGGCTTTCGCTTTTTCAGACGATTGATCAGATCCTTTTTCTGGTCAATCAAACGATTAAGGAGACACATTTCTTCATCGTCGCTGATTTTTCCCTCTTTTATTTCTTTCAGGATAGATATTTTACCCTTTATCAATGAAATCTCGTTTTCTAAGCTTCTTTTTTTGACCGAAAGCTGATTCTCAATTTCTGTTTGTTCCTTCAATAATTGATTTGAGGAAGAAACATTAACATTCAGTGAATCAAGTATCGAGTCAAAAGCCATTCTTGAATTGTTGAGTTCGTGAAGATTCTTTTCAGCTGAAAATTTTAGAAGATAGAAAGATTTTTCAACATTAGCATAGTAATGACATGTATTGGTAGAAGGTTGGCTAGTTTACCTGATTCTTTTTGAATTAATATTCTATCTTGCAACTCTTTGCATCGCAATCTTATTGCTGGTATTTCATTATTCATCAAATCAGTCATTTCTTGAGCTTTATTGTTTATATCGGTATTTCGAGCAGCTATCTTCTGTTCAATCTCTTCAACCGAACGATGAGCTGATTCATATTTCTCGTACTCTTTGGCATTTTGACTGATGAGTGAAACGACTTCCATCAATCTGCTTTTTGCCTCATCAATTGAAGGTTTTGAAGTTTCCTCTAAGTTCTGTAATGCTTTTGCTAGCTGCTTGTTCTCAATTTTACGATCAGCAAGGAGTTGTAAGCACTTGTGAAAATCATTTTGATGCTTTTGCAATTCTTTATCCAATTTTTCACGCTGATCCTCTTTGTCTCTAATCCTCTCGATCAGTCTGTTGATCTCAGTATACATCTGACAAATTATGAACCTTTGTTTACTTTCCTCAATGTGGCTGACGAGAATAAGCTCCGTGATAATATCACTCACAATCTTTGAAACCACTTTCTCCTTAAGAGCTTCATCTTTTGACCATGTGTGGGCTCGAAAAATCAATTTAAGAGGTCGAATTGATTTGATTTTCATTGTATCAGCAACAAAATCTGATATTGATGAGGAACGATGAACACTTATCTCAATATCCACATCATTTGATGTACACTTTCCCATCGTTGCTGCACCACACTCATCACTTTGGCCGCTTCCGGTTGACACAGAAGATACATTTTCCTTCCTAGACATGATCAATTAAAAGCAACTTCTAAAATTAAATCCCTAAAAGATCAAATAAATCAAGCAAATATTTTGGATTAATTAAAATGTTTGCTCACAAAATTTTTTTCTTCTCTTCAATACAAAACATTCTAAAAAAACTTTTTCGAAACGAAAAAAGTTCGAAAAAATTTTTTCGAAAAAAAACATCCAAAAGCGACTTCAAGCGGAAAATGATTGAAACTTGCAAGTGTGATGCAACAGAAATGTTTTTGTTTTTATCAAATATTTTGATTGAAATTTTGATTCGGAATAATTTTAGATTGAATCAGTTTTGAGGGAAGTATCTGATTCGGTGAAGATTGTGGTGTATGGTAGGTGTTGATGGTCTATTTCTTGGGTGGACATCGTTTGAAGATTGGAAAATTTTGTGGAGTGACCGAATAGGTGACAATCGGATTGATTGAGAGGAAGAGAGATGATGGATTCTCTTTTATCTACATCGTTGACTTTTACTCATTTAGATTTGGATAAAGTTCGATCGATTGAAAAGAATCGCTTGATTGCAATGTTCAATCATTTTACCGTGTCTTTTGTTAAACAATGCAATGAGATGCAATATATGGTCGATTCACGATTGACTGATATAAACAAGAAGATCAATATGTGTGAATCTAATCTTCTTATTTTGGAAACAAAATTCGCCTCAATTGCTGGATTAATGAGTGAGGTGAAAGTAGGAAATTCTAGTATTAACACTGTTAATTCTGATTTGAAAGGTGTCACAGAACATCCAACTGGATCAGATGGAAGCTGACAATGATCACTGACTTTTTATTGTACTTGTACTTTGTTTCGAATATGAATTATGAAAATAAAGCTGATTCTTGAGATTAGGTGAAATGTTTAAATTAATCCAGATACAGTATGTTTCTTTTCCAAGATCGATAACTATATTCCGAAGCGATGAGCAAATTTTATCGTTGAGAAATAGCTTTATTGAAGATGAATCTCCAACATGCATGAATTGATCGCTGGTGCATCGAAAAACTGATTTTCACCATGCAAAAATGAAATAAAGATGTGTCTAAGAATCTTACTTTAGTGATAAAATTCTTTTCTTTCGTAAATCAAAAGATTAATTTACTTTTTTCTTTCTCTTTCTTCTTAACAACTTCGAAGGACCGCTCTTTCCAAGTTGATTTTCGTAATTTAATTGGTCTACTTCCTAAATACTTTCCATCCATCTCTCTCATAGCACGAATATAATCTTGTGGGTCTTTAAAACTAACAAAACCATATCCTTTAGATTTGTTACTTCTCTTGTCTCGAACTACTTTCGCTTTGACAAAAGATGGATACTTGCTGAAACCTCGTGTTAACACCTCATCGGTAACATCATTTCCAAGATCACCGACAAAAAGTCTAAAATCATCAGGATCCCACTCTAATAATGATGTATCTTCCCACACTTGTCCACCAGCCATTCTCAGTGCTTTCTTAGTTTTTGGCTGCGATTTATCACTACATTTTGCACTACGCTTTGTGCCACTCGATGTGGTGGTGCTGGTTTGATTTAATGATGAAGCAGTTATTCCAGGAGGTAATTCCATCGGTGATATGGTATACGGTTGAGATGGTCCGGCGACATTGTTAAATCTACTTGTGTTGGTAGAAGATTGCTTTTCGGTTACTGGTGGAGCTGTGATTACCGGTGGTGAAGTGATGAATTTACTCGTCAACGATGGTACCTGACGTTGAATTTGATGTGGTATAAATTGATACAGTCCTTGTGATGGTATACCAGACCCTGATCCTGATTGTCCATGAGATGGTCTCGATATTTCTTCCTCAAATTTTGACATCTCAGCTTCCATACGTCGTTTCATTATATTATTACTATTGTATCCGTCACGATAATCCATCTTGATCGATTAATTTTGATCGATCACTATCGATCTCTATATCTCTCTACAAAACTTGGTTTAACACGATTCGATTAACCAACACCAATCAACAACAAATTAAGACAACATATTTAGACGGACATCACTTTTGATCATCAATGTTTGTTGTCAAAATTCAAAGCATGCTCAAACTAGTGGCGCTGTATTGAGATGTGTTAATGTTGACACAATTTTTTCCCAATTTGAAGTGAACAACATTAGACAAACAATTAAATTTTGTGGTTAATATTTACTGTATTCGGATCAGTCCTTGTTTGACTTGTTGGTTGTTCGATGGTGATAGTTTGTCATCATATTGTGGACAAGAGATGTCTATTGAAATTGAGTCTTCCGATGTTATTCGGCTGATCGAACAATACTTGAAGGAAAACAATCTACATCGAACTTTGGCGGCTCTACAAGAAGAAACATCAATTACATTGAATACTGTTGATTCAACGGAAAGTTTTATCAGTGACATACAAGCTGGTCACTGGGATGTGGTCCTGAAAATTGTGCAAAGTATTAAGCTACCGGACAAGAAATTGGCTGATCTTTTTGAACAGATTGTGATTGAGTTGATTGAGGCAAGAGAACTTGGTGCTGCTCGCAGTTTGTTAAGACAAACTGACACCATGCAACGGATTAAGCAAGAAGATCCTGATAGATATATTCTGTTGGAAAATTTATTGACCAGAAATTATTTTGATCCTCGAGAAGCTTATCCTGATGACAGTTCCAAGGAGAAGCGCAGAAATCAGATTGCTCAATCTCTTGCCAAAGAAGTGTCGGTAGTTCCACCATCTCGTCTTATGGCTCTTCTTGGTGAGTTTTATCTTGATTTCGAAATTAATTTTGGTGTTTTAGGTTTTTGTTTCCATCTATGGGAATTTTTATTTATTCATCTCCTTAGGACAAGCCCTCAAATGGCAGCAACATCAAGGTTTGCTCCCACCCGGAACATCTATTGATCTTTTCCGGGGAAAAGCTCAGATGAAGGAACAGGAGGAAGAAATGCCACCATCACAAGTGTCCAAAGAAATCAAATTTGGAGCTAAATCACACGTAGAGTGTGCTAAATTTTCACCTGATGGTCAATTCCTTGTCACTGGATCAGTTGACGGATTCATCGAAGTTTGGAACTTTACAACGGGTAAAATACGGAAAGATCTCAAATACCAAGCACAAGAACATTTTATGATGATGAATGATGCAGTAATGTGCTTGGAATTCAGCCGTGATTCAGAAATGCTTGCCACTGGTAGTCAAGATGGTAAGATGAAGGTGTGGAAAATTCAATCAGGACAATGTGTAAAAAGATTCGAGAAAGCTCATACTAAAGGAATCACCTGCATTCACTTTTCGAAAGATTCTACTCAAATCCTCACCGGTAGTTTTGATTGTTCGATCCGACTACATGGACTGAAGTCCGGAAAGCTCCTCAAGGAATTTCGTGGTCATACATCTTTTGTAAATGAAGTTATTTATGCTGCTTCAGGACATCACTTACTCTCAGCTTCATCTGATGGGACAGTGAAAATGTGGAGTCTCAAAAGCAACGATTGTGTTGGTACATTCAAACCCACCCTTAGTACAACAACTGCCATTGATGTAACGGTCAACTGTGTTATCTTAATGCCAAAAAATCCGGAGCATTTTCTCGTGTGTAATCGAAGTAATACACTGTCTGTCATGAATAGCCAAGGACAAGTAAGTTGAAGAGCGCTGAATTTTCTTGCATCTCTTACTATTTCTCTAAAAATACTTTCTCTACAGATTGTTAAAACATACTCGACTGGCAAGCAAGAGGGAAGTGATTTACTATCCGCTATAATATCACCTCGTGGAGAGTGGATCTATGCCATTGGTGATGATCGAACTCTCCATGTATTCTCTGTCAACACTGGAAAACTAGAAAAATCACTTTTGATTGGCGAAAATGACGTGATCGGATTAGCTCATCATCCTCATCAAAATTTGATAGCCACATTTGGAGAAGATGGTACTTTGAAGCTGTGGAAACCCTAAACCAATCTCATGATTCTGAACTCAAGAAGAACTTTCATAGATCTCTTAGACAAACCGAGAAGAATTGCATGACAGAGTCACATTCTCGCCAGTTGGCCTCCGTTTGTAGAACTGGAAGATCAAGTCTGTCCCCCAAATTTCTATCGAATTTCTTTTCGAATACGAAAGCTATCTATTCTCAGAGGGAGAGAGTAGGTTGTAAGAATTTTCAAGCTATCAATGACACTAGAAATGATATTTCATGGAGACTAGAATGGTATTTCGATGGATAGAAACATCAATGCTATTATTTATATTTTTGATATTTAATATTAATATTTACAAAAAATTATGAAATTTCCCTAGATCTGAACTCGAAAGTGCTGATAATTTGGGGTAATAAAAGCTACCTACAGCATGGAATCAACTTACCTGAGATTCTTATTTCAAACTCTGTCCATAAATCAGGAGAAATTCCATTTGAGAGCTCACAAGCATATTTTCCTTCGTCTCTTTCCTTGATCAATTTTTGAGCCATGATTTCATACTCTGAGCTAGCGATGAACGGTGTTGAATCATCAAAAAGATTGATCCATTCGGATTCTGTTTTGTATAAAGTCATCAGATTTCATATCATCAAAAGCATCAACAAACCTTTCTGTCTTTTCCAGGTGGTTTTAGGCATAGGATAACTCATCCCCGCACACTTAATATTAACCATATCATTTGGACCAACTCTAATATCGGTAGGCTTCACTGACCATCTTGGTGAACCTAAAGAATATTCAAGCAGAAAAGAGTTTTACAAATTTTAATAGATGGGCCAAATGAAAAACTGGATCAGAGGAAAACTATTTTATTTGCCTTCAACGATGAGTTCAGTTGAAAATGAATCACTTCCAAATTCATTGTTGACTTTGCATCCATATTTTCCAGAATCGCTTGACTCAAGAGATTTGAGAACCAAATCAGTACCTCTTTGTGAAGAATCGACTATCATGCGTTTGGATGTTTGAATGGGCAAATCGTCTTTAAACCATTCAAAATGAGCTGGTAAAGCACCTTCTTGCATCTTACAAGATAGTAGGGTTGTTTCTCCACCTTTCATATGAATTTTTGCTTGATGTCCACGAAAGAGCTTTGGAGGCTCTGAAAAATTAAGGAACACAAAGTGATGATCAATGATTACTACAATGGCTCTAAAAATTCCGCTAAAACAGTGCAGTGGAACATTCACTCTGATGGTCAGGTTTTGATGATACAAGCTATTAGAAATAATTTAAATTAGAAGAAAATTTTCAAAAGAACTACTGATACTTCATCATCTCCACTAGTCCATGAATGTCAAACATTTACCATTAGATTCGATGAGACCTACTAGATGAATTGAGATCAAGAAACACAGAATAGGAATTTTGTCTTTCATTTTGAGATCAGTTTAACAATTGTTACCAAATTATCTTCAAGAGTAATTCCTATCAGTAATGTTTAAATTTCTCTATTCTAGGGTCAAAATAGTTTCGTCTTAAAAGTGAAAACAGCTAGCAAATCAGCTGGAGAGGTCTTTGAACTCTCGCACTGTTGAGAGAGAGAAAGTTGTTAATATTATCAGAGGCGGCAGATTGAAGCTTCAATATTCAGTTGGGAACAGAAAATTGTAGAAGTTATATTACTTCGAGCACTTTTTCTGAATTTAAATCACTGAAACTCAATTCATCTTGTTTATTGGATAGGAATTGGAGTACAACTCTGCTTAAGAATATCAATTCAGCTCCAATGATCAGAGTTTAAAGGCTAGCCTGATGAAAAAGGAAAATTCCGAGGATTGAGCTCTCTGAGATAATTTTATCATGATTTCGGGGGAAAATATATCGAATATTTCGGGAGAATTCCAATTTTCGAATGAGATGGAGCAGTGAGTTCGAATAGGAGTTGGAGGTGGAACTTCAATTACTTTAGAGGCAATCTTATAATTTTCTTGACTTATTTTATCTCACTCCCAGATCTTGATGATACAATTCTATTTCATGACTAAAACGGGTCCTATTGTATTAGATCTTATGTTGAAGAACCACATGAACAATGCTCAAGGAACGATCATTCACGTGATCGACAGTAACTATGGACAATTGTAACCAATTACTTTGATGATGCAAGATTAATCTCTATGAATAACATCAAATTTCCTCAATTTTTCTGTCATGAAATTTGTCATTCCAATTTGAGGGAGAGTAATGTACACAGTTTGAAGGACTGAGAGTGTGGTTATAAGAAATTTTATAAAATAAAGCGCTTGAAAACATGAAAAACAGGATAAATACAAATTCCAACAAGAATTCGATTCATTGATTGATCGTCTTCTCTGGCAGAAAAATTTCGTCACCAAAGAGAGAGAGAGAGACAGCGTAATCAATTTAATTTGAACGACGATGAGTGAATCTGTTGCCTAGAAGTTCTGACAATTGTGAGATAAAATCCAAAAATATTCACATGAAAACTTTCTACTTCTCATCGAGGGTTTGCCCTGTGACTATGAACAAGATATTCTTAATTTTTACAGACACAAGATGAGAAGTGATGATCAAATTTCCGATGATACTTCTCAAGGGTATTAATGTACAACTGGATTGTTATTGACTGACATTGAGCCACTCGTGTTCACCACCATTCTTTCTTAATCAAGCTACTCTCTTCTCCTCTCTCTTTCTCTCTCTTTCTCTCTCTCTTTCTTTTCATGACTCACTTATAACCAAACTTGTGAGTGCAACTTGGGTTCTTTGTGATCAAGAGACGGACTTTGTGTTCGGATGATGTTTTTCGCCTTGCCCAGTGATCTGATTTGGAACAACCTAGCAATATGATGTTCCTTAGGAGTGTATTGTGGTTGGTCATCTTACTAGTACTACCATTCAGTATTTTTGCCGTCGGTGATGTGGAATCTCTTCTAAACAGATTTTTGCCATGGTTTGAAGAAGAAAGTTTCGCAAAGTCGTTCTACTTGAACTCAAGGACTTCACTTCTCTCGCTGACCTCTCCATTACGCAACAACATTACCGACACCATCCTACATCCATCTAATCACGATGAATTGACCACTATATTCAGTGATACATCAGATTCTTCAAAAAGTTTGTGTGCACTTCATCTCAGTGATATCATCAAAAAGTTATCCACAAACCAGAGAGATGCATCTCTTCTGGCTTACATCGATTCATTCGCGAAGCCCGTTCCTGGTGTAAGGAATGGTAATCTTAATTGGCACGGTAATCAGATACAATGTGAATCGACTAGTATATCCTTCGAATCTGAATCACAATTGACATCAAGCTATCCGTCAAAGTTTGGCGGGAAATACTGTAAAGCAGAATGGGGTACAGAACTTGGTTCTGGTCATGTGTTGAACCATTTTACTGGTGTCTGTATGCCCAGTGTCTGTAGTCAAAAGGATTTTGAGTACATGAAATCCTTTTTGGAGAAGTTTTTTTTTCTTAAAATATCGGATAAATCACGTGTTGAGGAGATAAGTTGCCGACAGGAAAGCAAATTGGAAATAGATTCGATTATTTTCTATTCAGTTTGCATATGCCTCACCTTTTTAGGAATTTTGAGCACAATCTATGACCAGAGTAATGAGAAAAATGTCAAGAATGTCGACAAAAATTCGAATGAAGTAAAACCTTCGATTTTGTCAATTTTTTCTATTTTACGAAACTGGAGATCACTAGATGGACGAAGAGTTTCCAAAAATGATATTCTGATTGTACATTATATTCGCGGTGTATCTTCCTTCATGGTCGCTTTTTTCCATATTGGAGGTGGACTAGCATCGATTCTAGGTACTGATCCAGGCCTCTTTGCCGAATCAATAGATCAAGCTGGCGTATTTTGGCTTGTACCTCGCACATTCATGACGATATTCTTCTTCTTGTCTGGTTTTCTCATTAATTCCGATTATAATGATTTTAATCGAAATTTCAATCCATTCCTATCAATTTTAAAAGCTTTTCTTCGACTTTCTCCTTCCTACTATTTCACTTTGTTTGCTCAAACTGTTATCATAAGCAAGCTTGGACTAGGTTCTAAAATAGATCTTGGAGGTTTTTATTATGATAGAAGTATATGCTCAACAACACACCTAGATAACCTCATATATGTTCACAATTTTCAAAATCCAACCGACATGGTGAGTGAAATTTTGTGAAATATTTCAAAAATGCTTTTTTCTAATCTATATCTTCTCTTACCTCAGTGTAATCCTGTCTTCTGGTCATTGGCGGTAACATTCCAAGCATATGTTATATGTGTTTTCGTTGTTTGGCTCCTCTTAAGGTAAAGTATTGAATATCGCTTGAGCGATGACAATTTCAATTAGAACATATATTCCAGGTCACCATTTATTGGAAAAACTTCAGCACTTTTGCTGATAATCTATGGGTCTGTGATGTCTTTCAAAGCTCTTAATGATGCCAAACTCGACAATCTTTTTAACATCAAGATTGGAACAATGAATCTTGATCAAATGTTAGGATTTATGAGGCAAGTTCAAGGGTCAATATTTTTCGACTCATTTCATTGAAGAAACTTTCTTTATCCATCATACAGAGATGTTATAAAATTTTTGGATGTTTCCTACTTCAAAACTATCCCATGGTTATGTCCTGTTACTTTGGGCATTATTTTTGCTTATTTTTTACCAAAGATTCAGCAAGCTTCACCTCCAACCAAAAAGAAATATGTCCTCAATTCTTGTATTCTAATTGGTTTATTTTACTTGATGATCGGATTTTTGGGAATTCAAAAGCAAAACCAGGTTATCTTCGCATTTCTTCAAGCAGTAGCACCCATTGGCCCTGCACTTATTCTTTCCTTATTGATATTCATTTTTCATCCTCGAAGTAATTTCATCAAAAATGAACTAACTTCAGATACTTATCCTATTCTAGTACATCTTAGCCGTATATCATACCCTTTATATCTGATTCATTATCCTATTCTACTAGCTGTTATAAATATTAGCTCATTCCCACCAGTTCCGAATATTTTCATATCTTTGTGCATATTCGGAGGTACTCTTTTCATCGCATACCTAGCATCAGTATATTTGTACATTTTCATAGAGAGGCCAATTCAAAGTATTAGAAAAATTTTTCTTATTGGTTAAATACTTGACAGATATCAATTGTAATTCCTGGAATGAGTCAACTCATTCGGTAGTCAAAGAATAAAAACCCAATTGATTGAATAGAAATCTTTTTCAAATTCTTTCTCCGATACAATTCATCTGGTGTAAAGTGAGGAAATTTTTCAAGTAAAATTTTTGGTCTTTATTCACATGAAATGTCTGAATCATTCAAAATTTGAGCGGAACGATCATCCAAATTTTTATTAAAAATCGAGAGAAAACACAAACAAAATCATAGCTCTTAGAGTAATTCCACTTTCCAGGAGAATTTTCCATCAAACAGAACGAAAGTTTTCCAAGCTAAGATGAGATATTTACGATCGGGGCTGTCTGAAAAAATGGACTTATGGGAATCAATATTCTTCCACTCAAGTAGTCAACTAGTTTTGGGCCCATAGATCAAAGGTTATCGATAGTCGATGAGAGATAAGATTGGGAAGATTTTTTCAAGGATGTAAATGATTTGTCAAGCTAAAATTCGAAAAGTATGAGGATGTTTGCTAGCTATAATGGGTAACTGTCGGGCCCTAATAGGGCTGATTATACTCATCCAGAGGAATATTTCTCTCTCTTTCTCTCGATGAGTATATAACTATGAGAAGATTTAACGAATAATGCGCACTTATGTGCTGACTCTCAAAGGAACGAGCTGTTTCGTAATCAATGTGTAATTCGAAGGTGTATAGCTGTTTATCAATTGATAAGAAGCTTGCTGCGTCTCTCTCTCTCTCTCTCTCTTTTACCCACTCAATACGTGTTGCTTTCACTTTTACTCTAACTAACAACATGATTGGGAAACATTTCATCATAACACCATTGCTTCGATTGAGTGTTCAGTGAGTAAAACTGGTGAACATGATGCTCAGAGCGATCAATTTATTTGTTAATTGAATATAAAATAGCTATGTATAAGAGAGGGTCAATAGTAGGTAAACTGTGCCTCGTTATTTTGATATTATTTCACATAAGTTCTGTGAACAGTATAGCTTTGGTTCAAGTGACTCTGAACAGAGTTTTGCCATGGTTTGAAGAAGAAAGTTTCGCAAAGTCGTTCTACTTGAATTCAAGGACTTCACTACTCTTGCTGACCTCTCCATTACGCAACAACATTACCGACACCATCCTACATCCATCTAATCACGATGAATTGACCACTATATTCAGTGATACATCAGATTCTTCAAAAAGTTTGTGTGCACTTCATCTCAGTGATATCATCAAAAAGTTATCGACAAACCAGAGAGATGCATCTCTTCTGGCTTACATCGATTCATTCGCGAAGCCCGTTCCTGGTGTAAGGAATGGTAATCTTAATTGGCATGGTAATCAGATACAATGTGAATCGACCAGTATATCCTCCAAACCAGGATCAACTTTTGGCGGGAAATACTGTAAAGCAGAATGGAGTACAGAATTTGGTTCTGGTCATGTGTTGAAACATTTTACTGGTGTTTGTGTGCCTGATGCATGTACTGGTCGAAAAGATGTTGAGTACATGAAATCCTTTTTGGAGAAGTTTTTCTTTCTAAAAATATCAGAGCGATCATTCGTTGAGAACATAAGTTGTATGGGAGACGAAATTCCTGGCACAGATTACACTATTTTCTGTTCAGTTTGCATTGGTCTCACATTCTTAGCGATTTTTAGTACGCTCTTTGATCAATCCAGCGAAGATGTCACGACTGTCGAGATTAAGGAAAAAGAATCGAAAGATTTGAAGTCATCTATTTTCTCTCTATTCTCTATAACCCAAAATTTACAATCTTTGGATGGACGAATAGTCCCAAAAAATGAAATTCTTATCGTTCATTACATTCGAGGCATATCCGCAATTCTAGTCGTTCTATCCCACAACGTAGGTGCCCTAGTATCCATCTTCTGCCAAGACCCAAGAATGTTCAAAATATTCGTTACTTATTCTGATTTATGTTGGCTGGTACCTCGTACATTCATGACGATTTTCTTCTTCCTCTCTGGTTTTCTCATCTACCCTGATCATTCCAATACTGATAGAAGTTTCACTCCTGTGAAACATATTCTTAAGATTTTTGCTCGACTATCTCCTTCACACTATCTATCAGTATTTGCTCATGCCTCCTTCATTAGCACAATTGGCCTAGGTGAGAAATTAGATTTTGGAGGTGTACTTCTCCACCGAAATCATTGTAGAAACGAAAGAATTCTCTGGAAAAATCTTCTTTACTATCAAAATCTATCAACTTTGACTGATGGTGTAAGTGTACATGTCAAAGATTTCCAATTATGTTATGTTATATTATCGAATGATTATTTTCACTTCGTTCAATACAGTGCAATACGGTAACATGGTCATTGGCCGCTACATTTCAATTGTGCATGATCGGTGTGTTTGCTGTGTGGCTAATTATCAGGTGTGTTTGATTTGATCTGTGAATCAATTTTCACTTTCTTAATGAATACCTTGTATTTCAGATCGCCATTGAGCGGCGTGATAGTGTCAGTACTACTCATAGTCTATGGATTGGTCAAATCTTATGATTTTCTCTGCAAAGCTAAAATTGACACTCTGATTGGTCTCAATGAAAATCCAATTGACATGGGCTATCTCAGAGACTATGAAAGGTGAGAATTCGAGTGTGAATGGTTATACCATCTATTAAATATTAACTTTTCGTTATAGAAGTGTCCAGTCTTTCTTAGACCAATTCTATATTCAAGCAGAGCCATGGTTGTGTCCAGTTATTATGGGAATTCTCTTCGCTTATTTCTTACCCAAAATTCAACTGGCTTCCAATTCACAGCAAAAGAAAATTGTGAAAATTACTTTGATTTTGATTACAATTTTCTATGCAATTTTTGGTTTGATAGTCAGCTTAAAGCAAAGCTTTTTGACTTATTCTCTGCTCCAAACATTTTCACCTGTTGGAATGGGGTTGATATTGTCCCTCCTAATCTTCACATTTCATCCTCGAAGTCGATTAATCGTCTACAGCTTATCCCCCGAAACTTGTCCAATACTGGTACATTTCAGCCGATTATCTTATCCACTGTACTTGACCCATTGGACTGTGCTGGTGTATATTCTGAACACAACTCCAATCACATCCGTGTCGGACCAATTTTCTGCTCTCTGTGTAATAATTGGTTGTCTAATCCTTGTATATATTGTTTCGATACTTTTGTACATCTTTGTTGAAAAACCAATTCAAAATATCCGAAAAATTTAGTCTATAGAGATGAAACAATGAAGACTTCAATGCTGTCAATAACTGGCGGATTTACAGGTTGTTGAACCATTTTAAATTGAAATTTTTCTTCTAGATCTCAAATGAATTCGTATAATGGGGAAAATTTGGACTTTTCAGAAGATTCAATTAGAATAGATGATAAACTCAATTGATAGCGAATTTTCGATTCCAATTCTGAATTAATGATGCTCACATTTGCTTTTGAAGTTCACAGGATTTTCATTCATCAGCCATATTTCATTCTCTTTCACTTCAAGTCAACTACATTGGATCATCGAATTTTGCCATTGAAAACGAGGCTTTGGAATGCTTCACTAAGTAACTATCACTTCCATCTAGATTATTGAAATAATCGACTTGATCATCGGAGACGATGCTGATAACTAAGTTATTTTACTTACAAACAGACGGAAACACTAACAAGTAAGTTTCCTGTGATATTTGAGCAATGAATATGTGAATTTGTGTGTGTTGTTAAATTTGCTATCAAATATTAGATATACCATACTATATATATATCCACTAATTACTTTAGTAACACTGACAATTGCAAGTATAAGCTTTGACCTAATTCAAAAAATGGCTTTATCATTTTTGATTTATGATGATGATGATTTTTATGATCTATGATTTTTTCTAGCCAATAACTATCTGAATGATTCGTTGAGTCAGTATGAAACTACAGCAAAAGACACTATGTTTGCTCATCTTAATAATGGTGAATAGTGAATCAGTTAACGGTATAGCAGAACTACTTCTAAATAGAGCTACTCCATGGCTTGAGCGGGAAAGTTTGGCAAAATCATTCCATCTCAGCTCTAAGATATCTCTTCTTTCCTTGGATTCAGCCTTACAACTCAACACTACTGGGACAATCTTGCATTCAACTAATTTTGATGGACAAAATGAGTTAAATTCTTCATGTGCCATCCATCTCCTCTACATCATTGAGAAGCTAAGAAAAAATCGTGGAGATGTTTCTCTTTCGGCTTTCATCGATTCATTTGCTAAGCTACCCTCGGGTATAATGAATGGTAATCTTAACTGGCATGGTAATCAGATTCAATGTGAATCAGCCAGTGTTTCAATCAGATCAGATTCACAATCAACTTTTGGTGGGAAATTCTGCATGGCACAGTGGAACACAAAACTTAGTTCTGGTCTTCCACTGAGGCACTCTACAGGTATCTGTGTTCCTAGTACATGCAGTGGTAAAGATTTTGGACTCATGAAAGATTTTCTGGAGAAATTTTTTTTCCTCAAAATAACAGAGCAATCAAAAGTTGTGGAGATCAGCTGTGGAGCAGAGAATAAAATCACAACTGATCTGATAGTTTTTTACTCAATTATCTCTAGCCTTATCATTCTAGGAATTTCAAGTACGATATGTGACCGATATTTTCTACATACTAGGAAAATGGAAGGAAATTTAAACCTCTCAATTCTGTCGATTTTCTCGATTCCGCGAAACTTACAATCACTGAATGGACGAAGAGTTTCGAAAAATGATATTCTCATCATCCACTATCTTAGAGGACTCAGTATCATCTTAATTATCATTGGCCATTGTGGAGGCAAGTTATTTGAGACGTATATCTTGAGCCCAAAGTCAGTTGCCAATTCGATTGATAAAAGTCACATCTTTTGGCTCATACCACGAATTTTGATGACAGTTTTCTTCTTCCTCTCTGGTTTTCTCATTCAATCTAATAATTGTAATGCCAGCCAAAATTTTTATCCATTCCAAATGGTTTTCAAAGCTTTCTTACGCTTTTCTCCTTCCTATTATTTCGTTATTCTTGCTCACACATCTTTCATCAGCACAATTGGACATGGCATCAAACTAGATATTGGCGGATTCATGAGTGATAGGAACCAGTGTTCTAAAGTTCTTTGGGAACATCTTATATATTATCACAATTCGTTACCTTCTGCTGAGAAAGTAAGTAATATCTTCGGAAAAATTTTTTGAGTCAGTCTTCTAACAATATTCACCTTTCTTCCGATCAGTGTAACGCTGTTTTTTGGTCATTAGCCGTAACTTTTCAACTATACGTTGTTGGTGTGTTCATTGTCTGGTTTATACTGAGGTATGCAGCATACTATGATTGACAGGAAAGTTTAAAAATTATGCTTTAACAATATCAGATCACCAATAACGGGACTTATTTCGGGGATATTGCTCATGGTGTATGGACTAGCTTCATCTGTGGGAGCTATGTACGGAGCTAAACTAGATCATCTTATTGGTTTGAGGAAATTTTCGGTGGACTACAGATACCTTGAAGGATCTTTGAGGTGAGGGCAATTATCGTTAATAGAATCTCAAGACATGTTAGAACTTTCTCTCATTCTTCGACAGTAATACTGTATCTTACCTGAGCCTCTTTTACACCCAAACATCTTCCTGGTTATGCCCTTCTATTATGGGAATTTTCTTCGCCTATCTTCTACCAAAATTGCAAAGAGCCTCATATCGGCTCAGAAAAACAGCTACAAAGAGCATTTCAATTTCAATCGTAATTTTCTATGCAATTTTCGGTTTGGTAGCTAGCTTAAAGCAAAGCTATCTGACTTATTCTCTGCTCCAAACGTTTTCACCTGTTGGAATGGGGTTGATATTGTCTATCCTAATCTTCATATTTCATCCTCAAAGTCAACTGATCGGTCACAGACTGTCCCCCGAAACTTGTCCAATACTGGTACATTTCAGCCGATTATCTTATCCACTGTACTTGACCCATTGGACTGTGCTGGTGTATATTCTGAACACAACTTCAATTACGCCCATGTTGGACAAGTTCACTGCTCTATGTATAATGATTGGTTGTCTAGTCCTTGTATACATTGTCTCGATACTTTTGTACATCTTTGGTGAAAAACCTCTTCAGAGATTACGAAAAATTTTTCATGAAGTCTAATATTCACCTATTCTCGATGTATCATAGAAAGGTTCGTATGCACTTCATCTTGGTAATATCATCAAAAAGTTATCAACAAACCAGAGAGATGCATCTCTTCTGGCTTACATCGATTCATTCGCGAAGCCAGTTCTTGGTGTAAGGAATGATAATCTTAATTGGCACAGTAGTTGAATGCACAGATTGCTGCAAAGCATTTAAAAAATTTACCACACCCGCTGAATCGATGGTGTTCATTGATAATTTGATTGGCTCAAAGCTTTTCGTCTTATAGAGCAGAGCTGAGAAAGGCCACAAATCGTGAAGAAAACTTTTTAATTTTTTAGTTTTCTTGATTTTTTATTTCTTTTAGACAATAATTCGAGGCCCTTGAGAGCCTAGAAAGAGCAGCTTTGTGAGCATCAAGGACAGATATTGATACGAACTGATAACTTAATCAATTTTGTGAGAGCAATTCAAATACAGTCGTTTGGTTTTGGTCTAGGTTATACGATAGTCCTGACTGATTAGATACCGTCTGCATAACTGTATGGTATTTGAGCAGATACTGGTGCATGCTGAGCCAGTAGATTAATAATTATCATCATTTGGCATCTAACTTATCAGTACTCTCTTCTCTTCGAGCTAATTGAAGGATTTCCAGTGCAAACCGAATATCAACCTCTATTTTACATGTCGAATTTTCTGCAATTGGAACAGTTTTATTGAATAATTTACAACTACTTGAAACTTTGAAAAAATTCGATTATGTTTCAACATGGAATCACGACAAAGTAGAGTATGGCTGTTAATTCTGGTGATAGTTTATAGTGACTCTGCCGATGGCCTATTTGAAATCCTTCTGAATCGAGCTGTCCCATGGCTTGAAAAGGAGAGTTTTGCCAATTCGTTCTATCTGGACTCCAAGATATCTCTTCTTTCCTTGGACTCAGCATTGGAAGCCAACATTAGTGATACCATTATACATTCACCTAGTCTTGAGGGATCAAGCAGTAATCTCAATGATGTGTCAAATTTATCTGAAAATTTGTGTGCCATCCATCTTCAATATATCATCGAAAAACTGTGGACAAATCGTGGAGATGCTCCTATTCTCGCTTTTATCGATTCATTTGCTAAACCACCTCCAAGTATAATGGATGGCAATTTAAATTGGCATGGAGATAAAATACAATGTGCATCAACCGAAATCGTATTTGAACCAGGTTCTCGAACTTTTGGCGGGAAATATTGTAAGGCAGAATGGAATACAACCTTCTATTCTGGCTATCCGTTGAGACACTACACCGGGGTTTGTATGCCCAGTGCATGCAAGGAGGAAGATTTTAGATTGATGAAAGCTTTTTTGGAGAAATTCTTTTTCCTCAAAATATCAGAGCAATCAAGAGTCATTGAGATCGAATGTGAAAAAGAGAATCAGATTACAACCGATCTGATGATTCTTTATTCGGTTATCTTTGGTCTCACTGTTCTAGGAATACTGAGTACGATATATGATAGATGTTCTGGAAATCATACTCGAACTAAGAACCCTGATCATTCAAAGCTCCCAGTTCTCTCAATCTTTTCCATTCCACGGAATATGCAATCACTGAATGGTGAAAGAGTTTCGAAAAATGATATCCTCATCGTCCACTACATCAGAGGTATTCTCATCTTACTGGTTGTCATTGGACATTGTGTAGGCATACTGATGGTATCTTTTGCCTTGGTTCCTGGGTCAATAGCCATTTCTATCGATACATTTGGCAAATTTTGGCTCCTACCTCGAACTATGATGACAGTTTTCTTCTTTCTTACTGGTTTTCTCATCCATTCTGATTTCACTAGTCCTGGTCAAAATTTATATCCTCTTCAAATGATTTTAAAGGCTTTCCTACGCTTGTCTCCTTCCTACTATTTCGCTATCTTTACTCATACATCGTTCATCAGCACGGTTGGGCTTGGGTCAAAAATGGATGTAGGTACTGTTTTGAACGGTAGATACCAGTGTTATAATGTCATATGGGAGCACCTTTTTTATTTCCACAATTCTCTCCATGCAACTAGTAGTGTGAGTAGAATTCGTAAGAAACTCTGAGGAATATCACTTTAATCTCTTAATACTAGTGTAACTTTGTTTTCTGGTCAATGGCGATTACCTTTCAACTGTATGTTGTTGGTGTGTTCGTTGCCTGGCTTTTAGTAAGGTAAAATAAGTGGAATACTTTTGAAAAAAGTTTAAAACACATGTTTCGATGATTGTAGATCACCAATCACAGGAATAGCTACAGGGGCATTGCTCACGTTGTATGGATCAGCTTTATCCATTAAAGCTATACATGACGCTGAGCTAGACTACCTTATTGGACTGGAGGAATATCCAATCACCTACAGATATCTTGAAAAATCTATCTGGTAAAAGCATGAAAGCAGGCAGTTTTTTAAAAAGTGAACTCAAACCTTTTCCCTTTATTACAGGAATACAATCACTTTTTTCAGCGATTTCTACACTCAAACATCCCCTTGGCTGTGTACAGTTATGATGGGCATCCTCTTTGCCTACTTTTTACCCAAATGGCAACTTGCTCTACACCCACAGCGAAAGAAAATTGCAAAAATCATCTCAGCTTCGAGCATAATTTTCTATTTGATTTTTGGTTTGGTAGCTAGCTTGAAGCAAAGCTATCTGACTTATTCTCTGCTCCAAACATTCTCTCCTGTTGGAATGGGGTTGATACTGTCCCTCCTAATCTTCGTTTTTCATCCTCAAAGTCAATTGATCGGTTACAGATTATCTCCCAAAACTTGTCCAATACTAGTACATTTCAGTCGATTATCTTATCCACTGTACTTAACCCATTGGACTGTGTTGATGTACATTCTGAACACAACTTCGATCACACCTTTGTTAGATAAATTCTCTATTTTGTGTACGGTTTGTGGTTGTTTGGTTCTTGTGTATATTGTTTCGATATTTTTATACATTTTTATCGAAAGACCTATTCAAAACATTCGAAAAACTGTGGGCATGTGAAGGTACTTTTTGCCCATTGTTATTGTTAAATTGTTAAAGTCGACATTCCAAATTCATAATCATATTACATGTATTTTTTGATGAACATAGGTTTCTATTTATTAATATGAATTTCTCGATAGCTTGAGAAGATATAAGATAGGATAGGAAAATAAAAGAGCTACAGGGTGGGCTTAAAGTTTCTTTGCACGATAATTTTTGAATAGAAATTCGATAATTTTTGGCCACGAGATAGAACAGTGAGATAATTTTTGGCCACAATATCTCACTAAAAAAGTCAGATTATTTCAGAATTTTCATCTATCATGACCAAAAATCTGGTTTAACTTGTGATAAAGTAGCTCAATCTGACTTTCCTAGTGAGATATTGTGGCCAAAAATTATCGTGCAAAGAAACTTTAAGCCCACCCTGTAGAGATGTTCATCTTCGATTAATGGAGGTCAGAAAATATCTCAAAATCTCTCTCAATCGATAAATTACATGGAACTATCACTTATTTTGATAAAATGTCAGAACAAAAGAGGAAACAACAATTATAAAGTTGCAGCTATAATCAATTTTTTGTACTGATCCGCGGTTGATAAAATTAAAATGCTTTTAACTTTCTTTACTTCTCATCGAAGAGTGGGCCCTTTGATTGAGTCGGCAATCATCGAAAATTAAGTCAAAAATATGATATTTATACTGTATCAACTGTTTGGAACCCTTTTTTTCATTCAAGTTGAGAAATGGATTGATCTTCGAAACTAATCATACGATATTTTCCGTTATTCAGTTGAGTTGATAATCCACCTAGCGAGTGAGGTTATTCTATTTCCGGTAATGTACTTGGGTGAATGCTATCGATCTGATTGAATTTATTGATCTTTTGTCCAGTTTCACGGTGTTAGATGTCATTATGGAGATATTTTCAATTGCACATGCGATTGAAATATCGATGATTCATGAATTGTCCAATATTAACAGGAAATTCTTATCATGAATTGATACTCAAGTAGAAAGCTCTCCACTCGAGAAGGAGAGACATTCGATGAGATGTTTGTTGATCACCAAGCAATGGTAACAGCGAGAATGGATTATCTAGTAGAAATCAATAACCAAGTGGGTATGTAACAGATGCCACTGAAGATATGAATTTTCATCACTATGATATTTACCTGTAAGTCGATGTATAAGTTTACCAAATAAATCATGGAAACCAGGATCAGTCTGAGTCACCTGAGTTCTCATGAAAGTTTTTGTCATTGGTTGGTCTCTCTCTCTCTCTCTCTTTTCCTAGATTCAGTTCAAGTTTGCAAGTTACACCAATTCTTGAAGTCAATGATAAACGATATAATTTATCATCTCACTCATTAATTGATAATGCATGCTATTGAGGTATTTGAGTTGATCAAATATTATTGCACATCAAATCGTAAGAAAAATTGAACTTTGGTTGGCTAAAATGTATTATCATCACCAGTTTCCATAGAGTGCGTTTTATCGATTCCACGGTAAAACAGTGTTAAGTCCATATTTATCGCCGATTTTTTTTTCAATGAATGGAAGTTACCTTTTTCCTTTGAAAGTGTGGCATAGACAAACATGGAATTGTTCACATGATCGACGATGATTACCATTACAAGATATTTATGGGGTTAGATTTGAAAATCAAGTATCCGTTTGGTTTGAGAGATATTAATTCAATTCTCACCACTAGCTCATAAGTTTTTCATTCGCCACACTTTTCATTAGTTAAGTTCATCATCAGTTTTTGCCAACATTTTACCAAAGTTTTTCTTTTCATCACCATCAACTTTGTAAATTGATTTAATTCATTTAAATTTTGTCTCATTTTGTGTTCACAATGAAGCAGTTTTTTGTGTGTTTCTATTCGTTGATTATTTTTGCAATCTCAACTCAAGCCAGACGAGAACTTGTGACTAATATCAATTCTGGATGTGATCAGCAGCCAATTTGCGAAACTCGAAATGATCTGGACATGGTTCTGAGTACTTCAACTAATGGAGAGGATTCTCTCAATTTCATGACAAGTACGATCAACAATCAGAATATCAAGTACCCGGGATTTTTGGTCACTTTAGGCCCAAAAGTTCGTATCGATTGGAGACTTTTGTTAACAGAAAAGTGTCGAAATGCTTACAAACTTGCCCGTTCTCCTACCAACTCTATCGGTCTAATCGTAAGTGATTGGCCTCTGTCAAAAGAAGGCGATTGGACATGGAATCTTTCAAGTTCTAATTGTGGTCCCAGACATTGTAGAACAGAGTATACTGGTGAGAAAGGCTCTGATCCTGTGATCCAAATTAGGACCCATACAAGTACTCATGACATGGATGATCTTGTTGATGTTGACATAAATCCGGAATCTATTTTTATCGAGATCGATCTTGTGAATGTGACGAAAAAACAATTGACATCATCGAATTTTGTTTTCAATCTTTACACAAGTATGAAAATTGCATCATTGACTGACTTCCGGGAGAAGATAAAATCAACTGGAATAGTTTTCGGAGAGGTAAGATATTTTTGGAATTTTTTGGAATATCCATGATTGATGAGCATCTCTAATTTCCGATCAACTCATGAGTGATTTCATTTTTGTTTTTTCCTTTGCATTACTAGCCAATCTCAACTTCCTCTTTCTCCTATCTCATGGTGTCCAAAAATGTGTCCATCAATCGAGGAGAAGGATTAATTGAGAGTGTATCGATAGGCAATCTAAGCCAAGCAGAATTATACATCAAAAAGCCATCTCGACCAATAGAATTTAATCTTCCATTGGAATGTTTTTTCAAGACACTCAATTCATTCCATAATTATGAGCTATCAATTCCTTTGAATGATTCATTGGATGAAGATGAGTCCGATGAAACTTTCTTCAGTGAAATATCCTGGAAAATGGCAATTGGCTTGAAGAACACTCATTTTTATGATAACAAAGGATCCAAGAACAAGTCATCAACCTTAATGATCTGTTTAGGTGTTGGAATTTCTATCATACTTGGAGTTTTAGTTCTCACTGTTCTTTATCTCCGGAAATACAGAAAAAGAGGATAAAAACTTCTCAACTATCATATTTCCTACATTTTTCGTACTCATTTTTCGCGACTCATTAATCTAAGGCTTCTCTTAATCCGTCCACTCCAGCATAGATGAAGTCCAAGAAGGTCTGATCTCATTTATTGTCTTATACTTACCATTTATCATGCGAAATTTTGGTATACCATCAAGCATGTTGGAATAAAATTTTGTGAGACCCAAAATCTTTCGTACTTTTTCATAAGAGCCTCAGAAGTAGAATAATGCTCTCAAGCCCTATTAATCAATTATTTTTCGGGTGCTAAGATGATACAAAAATACGTAATCAAAAATCAGGTTCACTATTAAAACGTTTCTCATTATCGTTTGCCAAAGTGAGGATTCGATTCAGAAATGAGGAAGAAAATCACTATCTGAGGTGTCTTCATGGTTATAAGAGACATTGATCATTGAAAAAGGCCATCAGAACTATTTGTAGAGTTCTGAAAAACCTTCCTTGAGCAATAATCAGATTGCAGTTCAACAATCAACGTATGATTTCTCTGTTGTGATACTGTTTTCTTCGACGAATTATATATTGCTTGGATCTTTTCCATTTTTTAAGGAGAAAGATGGTGGGTTTTCGAAAATGTGTCTTAGAAAGTTTTTGATTGATTCATTTCATACACAGGAATCAAGTGAATCTGACAAAAGTAAAAAAATCAATGAATATGTAAAGCTCAACGTTGGAGGGTATCTTTTTCAAACAACGATTAGTACCTTAACGTCTCAAGAAGGAATGCTGAAGAATATGTTTAAAGGTGATTTTGGAAATGAAAAAGACCCTGATGGTAAGAGTACAGGAAGAAAATCAATGGATATGAGCCTTATTGCATTAACACATCCTAATTCTACCAGGTTATGTGCTGATAGACCGTGATGGTGAAATTTTCGCTGAAATCCTCAACTTCCTTCGTAGAGGATCGATCTCTTCAGCAAGACCAAAAAAAGATCTGGAAAATTTATTAGCGGAAGCAGAGTTCTATCAGATAGAGTCTCTTATCACCATTCTCAAAGACAAGCTGTCTTCTATCCGAGCATCAATACTTGAAGGTCCCCCGAAAATATATGCTTCAAGTGATAAGGATGCATATCTTAAATTCAAAGGAACATCCAAGCCAGTGTTTCATCTTATATTAGGAGATGCCGTCAACCAAGCAGACAGCAAATTTGTACACATGGCGGCCCAGATTCGAATTTTTCGCTGTCTCCATCGAAAGTACAATGATGTTTTCCTATTCTCCCTGGAATTAAGCTCCGGTTCAGACACTACCTGGATCCTCTATCAGGATGGTCAAACAATATCATCCAAGCTTTCGGTAATTTTTTATCTCTCCATGTTCGATACTACTCACTATATTATTGCTCATCAATCAGAGTTGGCGTCCATCAGAATTTTGCCCAATAATTGGTTTTCTTGCCCACTATTTGCGCAAAGAAGGAGCAAGTGGTTATCCTGTGTCCAAATGATGATCTATTTTCTGTATAGATGCTACCATTGTTAGATCCAAACTGATTTTCAACCTATCATCTGTGTCGTCATTGAATGTGCGATGCTCTGCATAGTGGATCATAAGAAAATCATCTCTTCTTGCTCGCTTTGGGTTGGAATTTTGGATGATCAATCAGAACCGTCAGTCAATTACAAATTGTGACCCCCTCCATTTTTCCATTTGAAATTTCGATACAAATTTGCGACGAATATGGTCCGATATATCCCTAGAATATATAACTCTCAATTCATTTCATGTGTGTAAAATTTTTTATTCGCCTTCAATCATATTAAGGGCGAAAAAGAATGAGTTGTGATGTAACGATTCAGAAAACCGCTATTGACACGATTGAATGACATCCTCAAGAGGGTAAATGATCGGAGGATGGAGTGACATCGGAGATACATTCTTTTAAGGCAAGAGGGGATGGTGGACAGTGAGCCATATTTAAAGTAATTCTGGCAATCAACTTGATAATAATAATCAATTCATTTGATTGTTTACGCATGGGGATGCAATAATTTTACATCTCCTCCGATCCAACAATCGAGTTCAACAATCAATGTATGATTTTCTGGTTCTCTCTTACAAACTCTATCACTTGGTCAGTCTGAACAAATCTTTTCACATTGTTAAGAGAAGAGAAATTGTAAGTGTGTGAAAATTCTTCATGGCTGAGAAACAAGATTTAACTATCGATCCATCTGGTGATGAGGATTCAACTAATTCTACTGTTCCTATCAGTAATAAAATTAGTCAGTATGTGAAGCTAAATGTCGGAGGACACCTTTTTCAAACAACAATCGCTACCTTAACATCACAAGAAGGGATGTTGAGAAAAATGTTTGAAGGCAATTTTGGGAACGAAAAAGACTCAGATGGTAAGTTACAGTAAAAGAAGGGCATTTCGTTCAGTCTTCGTTTTATCGATACCTTGAAAGGCTTCGACTTCTCAAGTTCGGTTCTACTCATCATTCAGCACGCTCTTCATATCATCTGTATTTTTGGGTTTTGAGATCATCAAGTGATTAAATTTTCATCTCATCACATCAGGCTACGTAATGATTGACCGTGATGGTGAAATGTTTTCTGAAATCCTCAACTTTCTCCGTAGAGGCTCAATATCTCTGGCGAGATCAAGAAAAGAGTTGGAAAACATTCTAGCGGAAGCGGAGTTTTACCAAATTGAGCCTCTCATCTCTATGATAAAAAAGAAGCTGTCCTGTCCTCTAAAAAATGTACTGCAATTCGAGAGTGCCCCAAGAATATTCATTTCGTGTGATGATAACGCCTATTTTAAATTCAAGGGATCATCCAAGCCAGTGATTCATTTGAAATTAGGAAAAAATAATACCTATCCTTCTATGGCAGATGAGGTGCAAATTTTTCGGAATCTCTTCCTTCAATACAAAAATTCATTTATATTCTCGCTGGAATTAAGCTCTAGTAGTACCAAGTGGTTGTTCCTTTACGGCGATGAAGAAATATCTAGTTATGACATGGTAAATAGAACATTTTTGAAGTCTCGTTGTGCTCATTGATTTTTCTGTTCATCCTTTAGAGCTCTAATAGGGTAGAGTATAGCCCAATCACCAAGCTTCTGGCCTATTGTCTGGAAAATTCGAAAGAACAACAAGAATAAAGATAAGAAGAAGAATCGAGGAACAGTTCTCTTATTGATCAATCAAGCCATCGTTAAAATATCAATATTTACTGGTGATATTTATTCCTATCGGAAAACTACTAGATGGTTCGAAGATTTTGAATCTTAATAGAAAAATTAAAGAGTGTGTTGCAATTCTAACTAGCTCTTGGTCAAATTTTATCGATTTTAAATCGAATTTTTTCACAATAACAATTTTCTGCTCTTACAATATAATATAATATATTGTCTGCAAAATTCATGAAATAGCAATCTTTTTTCAAATTGGTCGATTAAGCTGCTGTTGAGATACCACTAATTACTAATTATGCATTCCTATCAGACTAAATATTTAAGATGAAACGAGTCTTATTGAAGGAGATCAAGAAATCTAATCCATTTCTGACTCCATCCTATTCAAAGTTTATCGAATTTTTTTCTAGACAACAGTTTTTGTCCATTGAAAATATCAGCTCCAGAACACTGCCAAAAACTACAACTGTACAACCCAATTCGAGGAAGGGCCAATGAGTACAACCACTAAGCTGAATTAATGGGGAACTTCATTCAGTTTCCATTTTGGAATGAAAAACAATCACTTTGACCTCTGGTCCATCTTGAGAAAGTGTAAAAGCTCAAAGTCTAGCTTTTTCTTATTCATCCCAAACACCTTACACTACTTGTACTTGTGAGGAAGTCTCACAGTGAAGAGCATAAACATACAGGAATCCCATCATTGTTTCTTGGATAATACTAGTGAAATGCATCCCTCATCAATTAGTGCCCCAGAAGGCGGGAAAAACACCAGGATATGATCACCCTCATAATAATTTTTAATGAACAGAGAAAGCAGCAAAAATGCATGACAATTAGCGAGTAGTGAGTTTACGGCCAGTCTCAGTGTACATAAGTGAAACAGGATCAATTGTTTATGAATTGTATATTAGTCGAAAGTTTTTCTTCATTGTGACTTGTTCTAAACTTATTGAAATTATGATATGAATATCTAGTGTCTGTATCAATTAGTGTCCGTAGAATTTGCTTTTTGTCTCAGAAATCAACTTCAACTCTCGAACGTTCTCATCTGAGAAAACTCATATCTTTTTAACATCTCAGATCTCATGAGGTAAGAAATGGTAAATTGACAGTTTTTATGTAAATTATCGATAGTCTCATCTAATGATTAATCTCTCCTAGGCTTCCAGTGATTCTGTCGCTCCTGTAAAGAGTAAAATTAATCAATATGTGAAGCTCAATGTCGGTGGGCATCTTTTCACAATTACAATCGGCACTTTGACATCACATGGAGGAATGTTGGGGAGCATGTTCAACGGTAGTTACAAGAACAGAAAAGATTCTGGGGGTAAGTTGAAGTCTGATGAAAAAATTGCCTCGAACTTGATAAAGAGTGGCCATAATGTGTTCAGATCCCATAAATTGTGCATTTAGACCAAAAATTCAGTCTACTTGCAATCGATATTTCTCATTCCCAAATTCAAAATCATCTCATGATCAATCCTTCATTTCATTTGCATTAGGATATGTGATGATAGACCGAGATGCTGAAGTTTTCTCTGAAATTCTGAATTTCCTCCGCAGAGGCTCGATCTTCCTATCAAGGCCGAAAAAAGACCTGGAAAATATTTTAGAAGGAGCAGAATTCTATCAGATCGAGTCTCTCATATCTCTGGTCAATGAGAAGTTATCGTCTTTCCCAGAAAATATGTCCCAACTTGAGAGTATCTCAAAAATTTACACATCATGTGAGAAGGATTCTCATCTTAAATTTTTGGGAGCTTCCAAGCCAGTATTCCTTCTTGTATTGGGTCGTTGCCTGGGTAGACTTTCCGCGGCAAACGAGGTTGAAAATTTTCGGCATCTCTATGAAAAATTTAAGGATCAATTTTTATTCTCACTAGAACTTAGATCATCTTCTCATACCTACTGGGTATACTATTATGGTGGTAAAGAAGTTGAACTTGATGTAATTATGTTCCTTCATAACATTATCTACTTTACTGATAAAATTTTTTTCATCAGACCGAGGAGAAGCGTCCAACCAAAGATCACCCATACATTGATCTTTTTGCCCACTACCTGCGGAATCCGGAAGCAAGTGCTAACCCTCTCCCAAATTGATCGGTTAGTTTGCCGCTTATCTAGAGAAGATTATCCTGAGAAATCACTTCTCCCTGAAAAATTTGGGAAGCTTGTCCGTTGGGAGAGAGAACAAAATGGAAAAATTGACCAGATTCTATCTTGATTTCTAGAGAATGATAGATTGTGGAGAATCAATCACTTTTTCAATAATAGATGATTTCGCTGCAGTAGTTGAATCCGTTTATATCCCTTAGAGCACATTTCTGTTTAATATTTTGTTCACTGGACTTAATTAAAAGTTTGAATCCCAAAACTGGTTCGAGATTGATGGATTATCTTTCCTGAAATCACCATTTGATCTTTGATGCACCCAATTGTTCAGATGGGTTGAACAAATTTTTTTCTCACTTCTCTACCGTTCTTGAAAGGAAGAGAAAGGTCGAAGTTCAGCTCTTCTCCAATTCGTTTTAAATTTTTCCACGGTAAGGATAGGTGATTACTGAGGATTCTCTCCTGCATGAATGCTCAGAGGAGATTCCATGTCAAGATTAAAATTATCAATTGGCGTGAGAATGAAAAAGAGAGTCAAAATGGATAGCTTATAGTGACCACCGCTAAATAATTTCCAGAAAAGAGATAGCTGAGAGGTGATGGAATGCGAATACAACCACTGAAGATCACAGATGAGAGAAACCTCATAGTCTAGCCCTTTTTAAAATCTCTAACATGTCCACCTGTGCATATTTTGCTGTGTATGTCCAAAAATCTACCACAGATCATCTGAACTTGTGATAATTTGGTTATTGTTTGAGACTAATTCAACCAATGTACATATACATGCAATATTATACAGTTTTCTTCCTTGGTGACCAAAAATAAGAATAAAAAACGTACATTGAAGGATCGAAAAAGTGTTTTAGTCATAAGTAGCCTGAGACTGCGTGCCCAGATTGCGTCATTCACAACAAAAACGCCCTCAAAAAGTTGATCAAGTTGATATTCAATTTTAGAGTGTTAGTAATCTCAGATTACTAATCTGAAATTATGTTCCATTTCTTACTGGCTGTGGCTGTTATGTAACATTGAAATTACCCCATATTTTGTATTCTATACAAAATTGTTCAATTATCTTTTCAAATACATCAACTTGCTCCTGTATACCTTTGTAAGAGATATGGTAAGACGTTTGTGATGAAAAAATTTCCCCAACTAATCAAAAATTTCAATTGATCAAAAGAGGTCAACTAGTATCGATACCTCTTCAAATGTTAATATTAATATTAATATCAACAAGTATGTGAAGCTCAACGTTGGAGGACGCCTCTTTCAAACAATGATTGGTACATTGACGTCCCAAGAGGGGATGTTAAAAAATATGTTCAAAGGTGATTTTGCTAATAAAAAAGATTCCGAAGATAAGTGATAGTAGATGAAATTCACAGTCAACCAAGGAAAACAGCAACGTTCCATCTTGAAGCAGCAGTTTTCACCATCAAATGTGTGAATTCCTAATCAAGCTGCTCATGTCAATTAATACTTTCGACTCTCATTTCATTTGAAACAGAATTCGTTATGATAGATCGAGATGGTGAGACTTTCTCAGAAATTCTCAACTTTCTTCGTCGAGGCTGGATCTCTCTATCGAGACCCAAATAAGAGCTGGAAAATATTCTAGCTGAAGCAGAGTTTTTCCAAATTGAATCCCTCATTTCTATGCTCAAAGAGAGGCTATCCTCTTTCCAGGAAAGTTTACTACAGCTTGAGAGCCTCACGAAAGTATATTTTTCGTTTGATAGATCTGCATATCATGAGTTGAAAAAAACATCCAAGCTTGTGATTCATCTAAAATTGGGAGATGAATTGAGAGATAAGAGACTTTTCCCTGATATAGGAGCTGAGCTGAGAACTTTTCGGCTACTTTACGAGGAACATAATGATATATTCTTATTCTCTTTGGAAGTGACTGATGGAAGCACCTACTGGCTCTTATATTATGATGGAAAAGAAATTGATACAAGTTCTATGGTGATTAATGCCGCTTTTCCATATTCGTTCTCATTGTTCCTCTATTTTTTCAGGTCTCTTCTCCAGTACTAGAGAACCCATTCACTTACTTTTTGCTCAAAGTCAACAGAATATGGAGGCTAGTAATCATCCCAACTAAAATTCATCCATCGATGGGCTCAATGTCTATAATCTATTCAGCCCTATTTTATGCTGCATATTGTTCGGTTGAAGACGGTGTTGTATCTAATAAGATAGATCGATATAGCAAATAAAGTCATACCAATAATGATTCAATTTCCAACGTGATCTTTGATCTCAGTTTGATAGAATATGATGAAATACCGAGTCAATCGTTTCTAGGAAGAGGAAAAGTCCAGAGTTCATTTTTCCATTCATTCAACGGATCTAAACGAAATAAATTGCTAATTGCTTATGGTTCTCATCTGTAAACAGCTCAAGTGAAATTCATTGCACATTGAGCTGTAATAATCACTAATTATGCGAATGATAGTGTTAGCGGAAACGCAAAAGAAAAACTGTTGATAATCATCATTAGATCTTTTTTTGCCGCATGAAAGGAAGCCGCTAACAATTCAAAGCTAGCTTCTCATGTCGATCTGAGAATCATGCAAGCTGGGATGATAAATATCCAGGCTGGGATGAGAAACATCAGTGTTCATTGCGAACTTGGGGGTTTGCATTTGCATGATCAACTTGGGGCGGTCATAAGTATCTTGACGAGACTGCGTAACATAAACAAAAAACTTTCGAGTCTGATTATTAATGTGCACCGAGGTTATTAGGTCACTTGAAATTATTTTGTGCCTTCTGACCGATTAGATTGATAATTATTCCCAAACTCAGCTTAGTTGCGAAAATACTACGTAGGAAAAGTATAAAGTAGGTCAATTGAGTGATAAAGAAGTTGACTCAGTTCATCAATTACCTATCAGGATTTGGGTGATAAAATGGCTTCTAACGAGAGTAATATCAATCAATATGTGAAGCTGAACGTCGGAGGATGCCTCTTCCAAACTACGATTGGTACTTTGATGTCCGAAGAAGGAATGCTGAAAAATATGTTCAAAGGTGATTTTGGAAACCGAAAAGACTCTGATGGTGAGTGAGACATTATGAATAATTTAATTCAATTTGAATAGATATGAGCCCTATTTTATCTAATTTGAAGATTCACTGTTTAGTATCGAGTTTGGAGATACCCCAAATGGCACTTATGATTTTCAAATTAGGAGGCATTTAATGATTGATTTTTTGTTTCATTCTGATAGGATTTGTAGTGATAGATCGCAATGGTGACGTCTTTTCTGATATTCTAGACTTCCTTCGAAAAGGCTCAATCTGTCTATCCAGGCCGAGAAAAGAGCTGGAAGATATTTTGGATGAGGCAGAATTTTACCAAATTGAATCTCTCATCACTACAATCAAGGAAAGGCTGAATCGTCTCAGAGAGAGTGCATTGGAACTCGATGGCATTCCTAAAATATACGCCTCTTGCGAGAAGGATTCTCATCTTAAATTTTTGGGAGCTTCCAAGCCGGTACTTCATCTTGTACTCGGAAATTATTCTGGTAAACTTTCCGCCGCATGCGAGGCTGCTAACTTTCGAGATCTCTACGAAAAGTACAAGGATGAATTTTTATTCTCGCTAGAACTGAGATCATCTTCTGACACCTACTGGGTATACTATTATGGTGGTAAAGAAGTTAAACTTGATGTAATTATGTTCCCTCTTCGTAATGTCCATGCTGCTAAAAAACTTTTCTCTCCAGAGCCAGGAACGTCGTCCAACCGAGAAAAACCCATTCATTGATATCTTTGCCAGCTATCTGAGGAATCCATAAGCAAGTGCCAATTCGTCCACAAATTGATTTGTCAATTCACTGTCTACCTACAGAAAATCCCGAGAATCATTTTTTTTCTCTCTCTGAAAAAGTTGGAACGCTTGTTTTTTGGGTGAGAGAACAAAATGGATGAATCAATCTGATTTTATGTTCATTTCTGAAGAACGATTGACCATGGAGATTTCAATAACTTCTTTCAATAATAGATGTTTTCGCTGCAGAGGGAGAGGGTTTGGAGAGGTTTTCATCTCCCAGAGCACATTTCTATTTCCTGTTTTGCTCACCGGACTTGATTAAAATTTTCAAACTCTAAACTGATGGGAGATTGATGGATTATTTTTCTTGGGATCATTACACACTCTTTTATGCTCTCGATTGCTGAAATGGCTTCAACAAATGGCTCAATGCTTTTCATGACCGTTTGTGAGAGGAAGATGGTCGAAGCTAAGCTCTTCTCCCATGTATGAATGACGAGACAAAATCCACTATTGAGCTGATAATAACTATCAATTGGCGTGAGAATGAGGGTGAAAGTCGAAATGAATAGCTTATTGTGTTCAACACTGGACCCTTTCCTTTCGGAAAGAGGGAGTTGAGAGGTGATGGAATGCGGATACAACTGCTGAGGATCACAAATGAGAGGAACCTCATTGTCCATCTGTGCTTATTCTGTTGTGTGCTCAAAATTTAGCACCGATCATTTGAACTTGGGATAATTTGGTGATGGACTAAGACTAATTCAAACAATGTATTATACATACAGCCTCTCACAACTTTCCTCCTTTTCTGACCGAGAATAAGAATAGAAAACAGATATATCGCACGATTGAAAAGAAGTTATAGCCATAAGTTTAACAAGCCTGATGAGGCTGCGTACCCAGCGCAGATTGTGCCATCAACAAATCCCACTGAAGAGTCAAGAGTCAAGAGGATATTCAATTTTGAACTGTTTCTTGTGTAATCTGAAATTATATTGCATTTCTTACTCTCTTACTAGTCTGATTGATTGTATTCTCGAACACATCTACGCGCCATTGTAAGCCCTAGGTCAGAAATATGGTAAGATCTTTGTTATGGAAAAGTTAGCCCAACTCATTAGTTTATTCACTCAATCAATAGGAGCCAAGTGAAAATATCAATAAGTATCTGAAGTTAAACGTCGGGGGATGCTCCTTTCAAATGACTATTGGTACATTAACTTCTCAGGGGGAATGCTGAAAATATGTTCAAAGGAGATTTTGGTCATAAAAAAGATTCAGATGGTAAGTCTGACAGTGACGAGAGTTGTTTTCATCCCGAGGGGAACTAAGCCAGGCGTCATCAAGCCCTGAAGATCTCCCGTCTGAGATCTAACCTTGTAGCGTTCTAACTAAACTCTCATAAATTTCAAATCAGAAATAATTTGATGATCTATGTTTCATCCGATTCGAATAGGATTCGTCATGATAGACGGAAATGGTGAGACTTTCTCAGAAATTCTCATCTTTCTTCGCCGAGGCTCGATCTCTCTATCGAACCCGAGTAAAGGGCTGGAAAATATTCTGGCTAAGGCGAAATTCTACCAGATTGGACCTCTCATCACCATGGTCAACGAGAAGCTATTTCCTCTAGAGGATAACGTGCTGCAACTCGATAGCGTGCCCAAGATGTACATCTCCTCTGATAAGGATGCACATCTCAGATTCAAAGGAACATCCAAACCAGTGCTTCATCAGAAATTGTGTTCAGATGCAAGCGATAGCCGTGGAAACTTTGTTTATGTAAACAGTGACATTAGAACCTTTCGCGAACTTTACCTAAAACTTAGTAATATTTTCGTATTCTCGCTGGAACTGAGCTCAAGCCAAAAAAGTTGCTGGATCTTCTATCAGGATAGTAAACAAATTGTGTGCCCTCTCCAGTTAATTATCTTATCTCTTCTTTCATTTTGCTACTTGGCTCATTATCCCTCTTCCTATTTTACAAACTTCCAATCTGCGCATAGATGACCCAGTTTTTCAACTTCTTACTAAATACCTCATTGATCCACAGGATGAACATCAGGCCAGTTGATCAAAATGTTGTTTTGGTGATGGTTTTCACCTGTCAAATCTCGGCATATGCAAGCATCTTCAAGAGACGTTGGGTACTTAAATATTCGGAATGCAATTGATGACCATTTGCACTTCTTACAAGCTTTTCGATTAAATTTTTTAACTGATTCACCAGAAATTATGTTCTATCATTGAGAGATGTTCATACAGTCTGTTACAAAATAATACATGGTTTTAGCTAATATCATTGAAAGTTAAATTCAAATAAGACTTCCACTGCTTCTCAGCATAAAAGAACAGTTTGAGATGATGACAAGGTTCAAACAGAAAATATTGTATTTTTCTGATCTAGGTTAATGAGTGTTCATTTTGAGAAGATGAGAATGTATGAAATTGAAAGTCTTTTCGAGATAGGGGTCTTGTTATTTCTTCTTTCTGTTTTCCCTACTTGATTTTAAAGAGGGCATTGGGAAACTCGACGAATGGGAAATTCAAAAACGAATTCTATGGGACATTTGCAATGATGAAGTCGGAACGAACTCTGTTGGATAAATTGGGCACAGTGAGTCATGGAAATATGGAACTTTGTATTTCCTAGGGCTTTGAAGATCATAATATATTGATAATTTTAATAGCTTCAAAGGTATCCAAGGGCGGTTTCTGGGTCCTACACAAAGATATTGCATCTTTTCCTCACCTATGAACTTCCAACTTAGAGTGTTCCATTGGACAAATGTAAGACTGATGGTAGGATTTTTCAAAGAACTACCTGGAAGAACACCACTGACAAGAATGGGATTTTTCTGGATTTTGTACTCATCGATATATCTACAGAAACACTCTGATGGTGAGTGAAGTATCACTAAAATTATCTTCAATCTTGAGAAAAAATTTTAACAGACAGTATTCTCGCGATTCTTTGGAAACTCTGATCTTCAAGCACCCATTTCACCATCATCTCATTAGCCGTACATTTTCAAGCTTTAAAGTATTCTTATGATGATCGATGATTCTCAATCTTGTTTCCAGGATTTGAGATGATTTTAAAGGTGAAACTTTCACGAAAATCCTCAATTTCTTTTGTAGAGGTTTGATCTCCTTATTAAGGCCCAAAGAGAGCTGGAAAATACTCTAGCCAAAGCGGAATTCTTTTAGATTTAGCCTCCAATTTCTATAGCAAGAGAAAAGCTTTTTTCCTGGGTTCAAGAAAACGAATTATAGCTTGAGAACTATCCCAAAGTATATTTCTCAGGTGATAGGGATTCACATCATAAATTGAGAGGAGCATACAAGCCGGTAATCCATCTAGAATTGAGCATAAGAGAGCTTCTTGGAGGCTCCCCTCTTATGCCAAGTGCGCTACGCATATTCTTCAAACTTGAAAGGAGATACAACAGTGAATTCATGCTTTCACCTCATCTGAGTCCAATGAAGCTTTCGAATTGAATCCTCCACCATAACGGCATGGAAATTCAAAGCGATACAATGGTGGATATTGTTTCTTTATTTGAATGAGCATATCAGCCTTCATGGTAAAGCGAGTGGTGAGTGAAGCAAGATGAAAACGTCTGAATACCGTTAATTTGAAATTATTGAATATGAGAAGTTTTAGATTTTTTGAGGTGACAATAATGAAAGAGGAATAACGAGCTCGTTCTTGGCTCGGAAATAAAAGCGAGCAAGCGAGCAAGTGAGCGTAGCTAGCGCAGTTAGCGATCTCCTAGTTTTAGGAGTAATAATAGCACCCTCTACGTTATTGTGACTTCGAGACAAGTCAGTTTAATGTGTGCGCAATTTTTTGGTCCACCCCTTCAATATCATCGATAATCCATCTGTTGATTAAGAGTTTGAATACGCCTAAGCTTTCAGTGAATGAAGTGTTTCGAGTGATCGGCTTTTCTCATGATTCATTTTGTTGTTTCTAAAACAAGCAACTGCTTTGATAGCACGAAAGCACATCCCGTGAACAATTTCCTCCCGTCTCCTCGCGATCGAAAATGGTGAGTGATTTGAAATTTGTAGCAGATGGTTACAAACACTTATCAGATAACTTAATTAATCAACAGGATTCAAGTGATGCTACTTCTTCCACTGAGAGTAATTTGAGTCAATATGTTAAGCTCAACGTTGGAGGACATTTTTTTCAAACGACAATCGGTACTCTAATGTCCCAGGAGGGAATGTTGAGGAATATGTTCAAAGGCGATTTTGAGAACAAGAAAGATCCTGATGGTAAATGAGTAAATTGGCAATCAAACGAGTGGAATAAGAGTGTTGTGCCTCTCTTTTCTGAACTCTCAGGTAGCTGAAAGCTAATTGTCATTTCTGTTCCAGGATTTGTGTTGATTGACCGTGATGGAGAGATTTTTTCCGAAATTTTGAATTTTCTTCGAAGAGGTTCCATCTCCTTATCAAGGCCAAGAAAAGAGCTAGAAAGTATACTCGCTGAAGCAGAGTTCTATCAAATCGATTCTCTGGTCAGTAAACTTCAAGGAAAAATATCTTCCATGATAGAAGCAGATTATGTTATACCCAGCTGCCACTTGGTTGTAGATAAAGAACACTTTCCTCAACACTTGAGCACGACCTCCAAGCCAGTGATGTATTTTTTAACAGGGAGAAATTGTAAAAGTGCTGACTTCATAGAAGAGCTGGATATTTTCCGTGATCTTTGTCGGCAGTACAGTGATGTTTTTGAATTTTGTCTCTATCTGCATGCAGAAAGGGAGGGTTTCAATTGGGCAGTTAGAGCACCTGGGTCGGAAATTCATAGATCCAAATCAATAGTAATTATCATTCTTCATTTGTCGTTTAATTGATTGATTTTCTTTGACATTATTCTTTTGTACCCTCAGGGATCAGATCCAAGGGAAAGTTTGATAACTAAACTTTTTGTTGATTTTCTGCGTAAAACAAAAGCCAAAGACCAACAATCAGATTGAACAAAATTGGGTTTTGTTGGATGGTCTAGATATGGGAAATATCCACGCATCTCCCATATTTCAAAACGATAACAAATCAAATAGAACACTCAGTATCATGACTTAATGGTAGAGCCATCATAAAAAGCATCTCTCATTGAACATCGAATAGAGGTGCTTCAGGGACTGGTCTTACTTTTGATTCAGAACTGACGGACAGGAACTTTCCAATAACTAAGCTGGTATCCTGGAAATTTTTTGTGCTCAGCCACTATTTTCACCATTTTTATGCCTTGTAATTCAAAAACTACCGATAGCTCCAATCCACAGAATAATGAGAAGAATCAATGAATAATTTTGAAACATATCTTGATGCATTTTTAATCAGATAACGTTTCAGTTTATCACCTCGATTGCTATTCATATAGCTCTACAGCTCTCAAGCTAGATCTGATTATCATTAGTTATATGTAAAACTGTTTTGGAGCCGTATTCTTAATTTCATAGCTTAAATGAGATCTCAGTGCACTCAGATAAGTGAGTGCCTCAATTCGATGATCAGAACTAGAGTAGACCGTTTTGTGATCATGGTTGTTAGGTAAGTGGATAGTCTAGTTAAAATCTTGAGAAAATGGCAATCATACATCTCTAACGAGTAATTTAGGATCTAATGATAAAAGTTCATCATTTGATAATGTTTACTGATAATCTTGAAGTGGATTGCAAAATGACTGTATTCATTAACCGTATTCAAAATGTCCTAAAAATAAATTCTTGTCTCGAGAAATTCTCCACAATAGTCATGTTTCAGGTAGCCAAGATGCTCGTCAACCTGATCTTCTAAAGATACAACAATTCTACTGTATGAGATCTTGCTCCAATGATTGTTGCCGTTTATTTATAGAATGAATTTTTGACGAAAAAACTAAGCTAGAGATTAACACAACCTGACTTCTCATACATGCTATGATTCACCGAATTAAGAAAATCCATTTTTTCGTTCCATCAACGTGCTTATTTTCTGAAAAGTTCTTGGAAAGGTAACATCTAATTTTGTTCCATCAGGATTCGTGATGATTGACCGTGATAATGGAACATTTTCTAAAATTTTCAAATTTCCTACGAAAGAGTTACATCTCGCTATCCAGACCAAAGAATGGGCTGGAAAATTCATTGGCCAAAGCGTAATTCTATCAATTATCCTCTCACCAGAGTCCTCAAGGAAAAATTGTCATCTCTGGAAAAAAGAAAGTTTCTTCCTCTCAATCATATTGGGTAGAAATAACTGACTCACTGAGCACCATGTGTCTACCAATGAACCAATTTGTCCAACTGAATTAGAACAAGATGCACCATCATAGCCACTGACATATATAATTCTGGCGGGATGCGTCACACATGGATGAGTGTCAGGGAGGGTGGGAAAACACCAAGGAGAATATGATTACCATCGTGATAGTTTCAATGAACAGAGGAAGCCGCAAAATGCACGACGATTGAGGAGCAGTAAGGTCACGGTCTACTTAATGTTTGTGAGTTTGATATGATTATTAATAACTGGTCTATGAGTGGGTCGAGAGCTTTCACGAGTTGTTATTCGTCCCAAACTTGCTGAAATTGTGACTGAATATCTGGTGTCTGTATTAATCGTTTTCTGTTGAACTTGCTTTTGGTCTAAAATCAACTCCAACTTCCAGAAGTTCTCATTTGAGAAAAATCCACCATATCTTCTTATCAATCGAGATCTCAAGAGGAAATAAATGGTGAGTTGACAAATTTTATGCAAATTATTGATAGTCTCATCCATTGATTTATCTCTTTTAGGCTTTCAGTGATTTTGTTGCTCCTGTAAAGAGTTAAATCAATCAATATGTGAAGCTCAATGTCGGTGGGTATCTTTTGAAAAGATTCTTTTCACAACTACAATCGGCACTTTGCACATGGAGAAATGCTGAAGAGTATGTTCAAAGGCAATTCTGGGAATGAAAAAGATTCTGGTGGTAAGTTGAACTCAGATGAATAAAATTGCCTCGGACTTGATAGAGAGCGGCCATAATGAGTCTAGGTTCCAATACTAGGGCATTCAGACCAAAATTTAGTCTACTCGCCATATATATTTCTCATTTCTGAATTCAAGGTTATCTCATGATCAATCCTTCTTTCCAGTTGCTTAGGATATATGATGATAGATCGAGATGATGAAATTTCCTCCGTAGAGGCTCGATCTCCCTATCGAAGCCTAAAAAAGAACTGGAGAATATAAGAAGCAGAACTCTATCAGATCGAGTCTCTCATCTCTCTGGTCAATGAGAAGTTATCGTCTTTCCCAGAAAATATGTCACAACTTGAGAGTATCTCAAAAATTTACACATCTTGTGAGAAGGATTCTCATCTTAAGTTGATGGGAGCTTCCAAGCCAGTGCTCCATCTTGTACTAGGTTACGTTGGTAATCAGTTCCCGTTGGACTATTGAACTTGCTTTTTATTGCAGGAATCAATTCTCAGTTTTGAACGTTCTTGATTGCCCATACTACTTAATTGAAAGTTCTAATTCCAAAGCTGAAGAGGAATTGAAATAATCTCCACTCATTGTTCTCATCAATTGTTGAGATGGCTTGAGCATATTTTTTTCTAGAAATTCTGTAAAAATTCGTTTATATTACTCATTTTCTCAATGAAGCACAGGAAAATACCTGATAAAGTTTCACTTTTCAAATCACAATGACCTCTCGTTTAGAGGGATGAAAAGTTGAAAAGAAAATTGACTATTGTTGAAGATGGAGGTTGAAGTTCAGTCTCTCTTCAGTTCCATTATTGATAGCAATCATCAATTGAGGTGAGAATGGGACTGAGAAAGGAAATCAATAGCTAATGATGATCACCATTTAATCGTTTCTCGAGTACATTGCGAAAGTTGACAAGTTACTCGGACCACAGATCGTGATTTGGGCTAATGTGGGAGAAATTGAGAGAATAGCAAGAATTTGACAATGTAAACTTAAACTGCAGCCATTCTTCACTTTATCGAATGATCATGTTGAGCAAACTAATTGAATATGAGAGCTTTCCTTCCCAACCAAAGCTATTTCGGATCAGACGATATGAGAATTATCTGATTTCGATTCAGTTTCCATAGTGAGCTGTTTGCTAAGAAACAATCAAGGCCTGAAAACTCGTTAATTTTCGGACACCATTTTGAACGTTTTTTTGGTTATCTTCTTTGTATTATTGAGAAATAGACATGGTAAGTGGCTAGGAGTTTGTAGGGCAAAGTTTTTCTAATTCATGATTTGATCTACTGTAAGGATGAGAGAAATTCTATCGTTTCCACCGATCACTAGATCAATCACAATGTGAAGCTGAACGTCGGAGGATGCCTCTTCCAAACGAAGATTGGTACCTCGACGTCCCAAGATTGAATGCTGAAAAATATGTTCAAAGATGATTTTGGGAACCGAAAAGACTCTGATGGTGAGTGAGACGTTTTGAAAAATTCAATTTAATTTGAATGAACATGAGCTTCATTTCATCCGATTCGAAGATTCACTGTTCAAAATGGGATTTGGAGATACTCTAACTAGCCGCTTGTGATTTTCAAATTTAGAGTCATTACAATGTAAGTGATTAATATTTTGTTTCATTTTGATAAGATTTGTAGAGATAGATCGCAATGGTGATGTCTTTTCTGATATCCTGGACTTCCTTCGAAAAGGTTCAATCTCTCTATCGAGGCCGAGGAAAGAGGTGGAAGATATTTTGGATGAGGCAGAATTTTCCCAAATTGATTCTCTCATCACTACAATCAAAGAAAGGCTGAATCGTCTCAGAGAGAGTGCATTGGAACTCGATGGCATTCCTAAAATATATGCCTCTTGCGAGAAGGATTCTCATTTTAAATTTTAAGGAGCTTCGTAGCCGTTACCTCATCTTGTACTCGGGCGTTACGGTGGTAGACCTTCCCCGACATACGAGGTTGAAAATTCCTGGAATCTCCACGAAAAGTATAGAAATGAATTTTTATTCTCGCTAGAACTGAGAGCATCTTCTGACACCTACTGGGTATACTATCATGGTGGTAAAGAAGTTAAATTCAATGTAATTTTGTTCCTCTTCGCATTGTTTACGTTGCTGAAAATTTTTCTCTTCAGAGTGAAGAATTTCATCAAACCAAGATAACCCATTCCTTGGTATTTCTGCCCACTATCTACAGAATCTGGAAGCAAGTGCCAACCCTCTCCCGAGTTGATTGATCAGTTTGCCACCTATCAATAGAAAATTATCCTGGGAATTCACTTCTCCAAGAATAAGTGGGAAGGTTCTCATCTGTTTGGGAAAGAGAGCAAAACAGTCAAGCCAATCTAAGTGAGAGAAATCATCTCCAATGCGATGAAACATGTGATAGAACAATATTAAATCAATCATTCAATCAATCTTTGTCTTTTTTCGGGAAAAGGACCGTTAATCGGGGTCACAATCTGAGCACTTGATAACTTCTCTAGCATACATTTTGGAAGTGACAGATTAGCAAGCTAATCTTATCATGTACTACTCAAAACTCTCTTGATCAAAGTTCATTTTGTGCGGGTAAGTTTGGCTTAGCATCTCAAGTGTTTCTGTGCAGTAATCTTGATCGAAGGTGACTAATACAGATTGATGTAGATTATTACAAAGCACATGTGTTAATAAGTGCAGCTTACTCGCCCAACTTTCAATGGTCTTTGATGATTCATTTCTTATTTCAAAGTTTGGATAGCTAAGCTCATGGTAGATTAAGTGCTCTGGTTAATTTGTTCTTCTGAACCCAATCCACAATCCTTGAGACAGTCAATTCAATAGCTCAAACATATTTCACTGAAAATCCTCTCAGTCTTCCCCCGATTGAAAATGGTATGTAGTGTAAAATTCGTGGAGAGTTTTCTCCCCACATCAGTTGACTTGATTAGCTCAGCATGACGAATTTGATCGATCAACAGGATTCAAGTGACTCTAATGCTCCCACTAGTGATTTGAGTCAATATGTTAAGCTCAACGTTGGAGGACATTTTTTTCAAACGACAATCGGTACACTGATGTCTCATGAAGGAATGTTGAAGAATATGTTCAAAGGTGATTTTGAGAACAAAAAAGATTCTGAAGGTGAATCAAATTTGACAGAAATTCCTTACAATCTGATGAAACACCAACCAAACCTTGAGAAACTGAGTTTTTCTTATTCTACAATGATCTACTACGTTGAGTTGGCATTTTTTTTTTGAATTTTCAAGCAAATGATGAAAAATTTCTAATTTTTTTCACATCAGGATTTGTCATGATTGATCGTGATGGTATAACTTTTTCCGAAATTTCGAATTTTCTGAGAAGAGGCTCCATCTCCTTGTCAAAGCCAAAAAATGAATTGGAAAATATATTGGCTGAGGCAGAATTCTATCAAATTGACTCTCTGGGCGATCTGGTCAAAAAACATTTGATCTCTCTCCAAGAGTGTGAATTCAAATTTGGAAATGTCCCGATGATATATACCTCGTGTGATCGGAAGATATTTGAGGAATTGAAAAAAACCTCCAAGCTAATCGTCCACTTAATATTGGCATACCAAGATCAAAGAGTGGGTGCAACAGAAAAAGATCTTAGAGCTGGATCCGTACAATACGAGGTTGGAATTTTGCGGAACCTTTACCTAAATTACAGTGACTTAGTTCTTTTCTCTATGGAATTGAGCATTGGTCAAGAAACGAGTTGGATTGTCTATTGTGATGGGGAGGAAACACAATGCAAGGCCAGGGTAATTCTCGGTTCTTGACTAAACTTCACTTGCTAATTTTTTGTTTATCTTTCAGGGTTTAGATTCAAATTCCAGGATATTGACGAGTAGGTTATCAGTTCAGAACGCTCTGACTCAAGTCTTTGCTAACCGTATACGTGAATCTAGAGATGAATGATCATCATCTCTCACCATCGATTGATCGGGATCTCTCTGGAATTTTGGCAGAAATCAACATTAACTCAATCTCGAGAGGATAACTTCTTGGCTGTCAATCTTTATTAATAGAAAAATCGGAAAGTCAATTGGTCTCTTCACTAGCTCTTTGTTTTCTTAATGATTCACCATAGACTACACTTGAACAAGAACCGATGATTGAATCTTGAGTCTAGCTGCGGAAAGGTATATTTTTATGAACTAAACAAAATGAGATTGGGAAATAAATTCACAGGTAAAATTGAAGAAAACGAAAAAACTAGGATTTTTGGTTCTTTTCCTCTCTTTCAGCCATCACTAGACCTTTAAAATCAATTTCGATCAATAATTATATTTCAGATAGAAATCTGAAGATTTCTCAAGATCAACCGATTCAATGAGATCTTGATCCAGTAATTGCTGCCGTTTATTTATGGAATGAATTTTTGACGAGAAAACTGAATGAAGGGCGATTAGTATCACCTGACCACTCTTTTATCTCATCTACATGTACATGTTTGTTGTTCAATGTATGAGAAAAATTCATTTTCCCTTTCCATCAAAGTGCTTCTTTTCTGACAAATCCTGGGAGGATAAAAGGTAAAGTCATACTAATGTTGATCATCGTCATGATCTCAAGTTTGATAGATAATTGGAGGACAGAATTGATCGTTATTGAAGAGGAGAGAAGCTAAAAGTTTGGACTTTCTCAAATTCTTTTAATGATTCTGTAAGGAAGCGTTTGATGATTGCTAGACTTACTCATCTGTGTGCAAGCAAACAGCTCATCAAATTCATTGCAAACTGAATGGTAATTGATCGATAAATGTTAGAATGAGAGCGGAAGTGGGCGGCTTCAAGCGATTATCACACCCGATCGTTCTATCATGAACGATGAAAACTGAGGGATGATAGAATGGGAAGCAATCGTTACTTATGATTTAGAAATTTTTATGTGATCTTGAAATCATTTGAAGGAATTTGAATTTTCCGAGAACCTTATTTGGTCTTTGGATCCCCAGCACTACAAGTCTTATTCTTCAGTGAGTGAGTTACAGCTGAACAATCAACTCGTTCTGTGAAATTATTTTGTGCTCCCTGTCATATTCGATTAACTTTTCACCTTAATTACTTGAGAAAGGTCATGGTATGTCATTTGTTATGGAAAATAATCTGGATTTACCAATTAACTCAATCAGCTAAACCAAGGATTCAAGAGATACTAATAGTGGACATATTAATCAATACGTGAAGCTCGATGTTGGAGGATGCCTTTTTCAAACAACGATGGACACCTCAACGTCCTTTGAAGGAATGTTGAAGACCATGTTCGAAGGTAATTTTGAGAACAAGAAAGATTTAAAGATAAGTTCGTGGGAGAAAATTATCTTGAACTCGGAATAGTATGAATCTTGAACCACCAATATCTTGAAAGAGGATGGTTTAAACTTCGTTCTTGCAATGAAAACAAGTGGACGCTCATTTTAAGCTCGAGAAAATGTCATGATTACAAGTTATCAGATAGTAGAACTATGCACTTTTTATGGCTGATTATTTTCCGCTCCTCTTTGAAGGATACGTGATGATAGACCGAGATGGTGAAACTTTTCCTGATATCCTCAACTTTCTTCGCAGAGGCTCGATCTCTCTATAGAGACCGATCAAAGAGTTGGAAAATATACTCACTGATGCGGAATTTTAGCAGATTCATTCTCTCATATCTATTATCGAAGGAAAGTTGCTTCCACTTCGAAAAAATTTATTACAACTTGAGAGTATTCCAAGAATACATACCACATGTGATAAGAATTCTTATCTTAAATTCAAAGGGTTTTCCAAGCCAGTATTTCATCTTATACTGGGATTTGATGCCCAAAAATATTACCCGATGGGTGAAGAGGTTCAAACTTTTCGAGATCTTTATGAAAAATATTGCGATGTATTCATTTCCTCTCTCGAACTGGGCTCTATTGACACCCAAACCCAGTGGATCCTCTATTACAAGGGGAAACAAATCAAATGCAAGGTAATCCTTGGAAGATTCCTTCCTGATTCTCTATTTTGTTCACTTTTTTCTATTTTCAGAGCAAAAGTTCGCGTCCAACCGGAAACAATCCATTCATCAAGTTTTTTGCTTACTATTTGCGCCACTCTAATGGCCCTGAGAAGTTATCAATTTAAAATGAAAGACCTCCAACCATGGTGGAAGAAGATTCTTGAGAAACAAAAATGTATGAATTCAAGTTTGCTTCACGAAGAGAAAATTTTCTTTGAATGATAGAGTGTATCAAATCCACAGAGATTGAATCCAAATAATTTGCAAACAACTGCCCTCAATTCTTCATCATTTCCTCTCATCACACCATTTCATGTAAGTTCATAACAGATCATATTTTACACGCCTATTCGACAACGTCAAAACTCATGATCATGGGAAATTCATGCATTGGAAAAGCGTCAGAAATAGGGATGAAAGATGAGGAAGAGAATCTCACGATTTTTCTTTGTGTCACAAAGTTTGTGATGAAACCAGGAAATAGCTTTTTCAAAAAGGACATCACCAAAGAAAATAAGCAAGGGGAAGCATTGAATCTCAATTTTTGATCTTATTGAGCTTCTGTCGTCTCAATATTATTCTTAGGAAAGCTTTTGGCTCTAAACTTTTACGTAAAAGTCTCTTGAGTCAGGTCAATGAGTGGTGAATTTGGTCAGTCTCACCCACGCATCTTTTGTGCAACTGTGTCAAAATTCAACTTTGATTGGGATTTGAATCGCTTGATAATTGATTGGTACAATTTCTTCTCTGTTTTGTTCGTGAGAAATATACATGAATATACTCTTCACATGATTCAGACCATAAATATAGAGGAACTTCCAAGCCAGTGATTCACCTATAATTGAGCGTGGAAGAACTTTTTGGAGGTTCCTCGAACAACCTGAAAGAGTTCCGAACATTCTTCAAATTCGAAAGGAAATACAATAGTGAATCCATATTCTCACTTCACCTGAGCCTTGTGAAGCCCTCAAACTGACCATACAAAAGCCCTTTTGATGAGAGTTTTGATCATGAATTGGCTAGTAATTACTTTGCATTATATCCAGTGAAAATGAGCTTGATCGATCCCTCTCTTTGATAATTTTTGATATCTTTCTGATCGTTCATGATCAAAGTTCTTACCATAATAGTATTTATGCGTGTTAGAAAAGAAGATGAATTGACTTTTATTCTTTCGAGTGGCTTTTATTCTGACAAACATTGGAAAAACTTGCAAAAGACTGTTAACCCTACTCTTTCTCTTTTCCTCTTTAAATGACTCACGAATAGGATTACTCTCCATATTAACCGAATTAGCCATCAATTTATTCAAAATTGGCTTGCTGAGTGTGCTAATAGACGACTATTAGTGATGATACCTGAAATTTTTCCTCAAAATGTGCATGTACTTACACAAGGATCAACGTTTTCTATAGAAAATTGATAGTTACACCCATAAAATTCACTAATAAAATACAAACAGCTATCCAAAACAGTTGATCGTCCATGTCTTCGCCGACTATTCGTGGCACTCACTGTGCACACTGTATCTGCCAGTGTTGCCTAATCGCTCAACTGAATTCAAACAAGATGCACCATAATAGCCACCGGTAGCGCTTAGCCCAAGACATCGCTAGTTTCTCATCTTATATATTCCTATCCTAGAAGAAATATCCTAGTTGGTTTGAAAATATTGAATCTCAGTAGAAGAAATTGAATCAAAAAATCGCTTTGATCAAATTTTATGGATTTTATTCGAATTATAAGAACAATTTTTTCTTTCATTGAGAGTATTAGAAAACTGCCACTCAAATCGAAGAATGGTCGATGAGCTACATGGCCGCCCTGATAGGGCTCTTCATTAAGTTCGCATATTGTGATGAAAAAATAATTACTCTCACCTTTGGTCTATCCTGAAAACCGTTCAGGGTTAAAAGTCTAGCTCTTCTTTATATTCATCCCATGCGTCAACCTGTGCGGAGCAGAGTCATGCAATGGAGGGTATGAACCGTTCATGCTTAAATAATCCTAGTGAAATGCATTCCACATCAATTAGTGTCCGAGAAGGCGGGAAAATAACAAGAAGAACAGGATCACCATCATAATAATTTTCAATGAACAGAAGAAAGCGGCAAAAATACATGATAATTAAGGAGTAATGAGTTTGCGTCCAGCTCCAAGCTATGTGAGTTGGATCATGATCAATTGATTCTTGAGCCAATTGAAAGTTTTCCTTCGTTGTGACTTGATTCACACTTGATGAAATTACGACTCGAACATCTAGTGTCTGTATCAATTAGCCTCTTTCGAATTTGCTTTTTGTCTCGGGAATCTATTTCTACTCTTGAACGCTCTCAATTGAGTAAACTCATATCTTGTGAATATCTCAGCTCTCAAGAGGCAAGAAATGGTAAGTTGACAATTTTTTATGTCAATTATTGATGGTCTCATCTATTGATTAACCTCTTTTTAGGCCGCCAGTAAATCTGTAGCTCCTGTGAAGAGTAGAATTAATCAATATGTGAAGCTCAATGTCGGTGGGCATCTTTTCACGACTACAATCGGCACCTTGACATCACAAGAGGGGATGTTGAGGAACATGTTCAAAGGTGATTTTGGACATGAAAAAGACCCTGATGGTAAGTTATGCTAGCGAATGGATGGAAATTTATCAAGTCTTTGTTTCATCAATACCTCGATAGGATTTTGGTTCTACTCAGCATTTAGCATGTCGTTTATATTTCCTGTCTTTTTAGTTTTGAAATCATTATGATTATGATTAATTTCAATTTTTCATCTTATTGCATCAGGTTACGTAATGATAGACCGTGATGGCGAAATGTTTTCTGAAATCCTCAATTTTCTCCGTAGAGGCTCAATATCTCTGGCGAGATCAAGAAAAGAGTTGGAAAACATTCTAGGGGAAGCAGAGTTCTTTCAAATCCAGCCTCTCATCTCTACGCTCAAGGAGAAGCTGTCCTTCCTCTCAGAAAATGTATTACAATTTGAGAGTGCACCAAAAATATTCATTTCGTGTGATGTGAACGCCCATCTTAAATTCAAAGGATCGTCCAAGCCAGTGATTCATCTAGAATTAGGGTGCTTTTATCCGAACAACACAACTCATATGGCAAATGAGGTGCAAACTTTTCGGAATCTCTTCCTCAAGTACAGCAATTTATTCCTATTCTCGCTGGAATTGGGTTCCGGGATTTTAGAAACGCGCTGGACTATTCTTTACGGCAAAGAAGAAATAACTTTTTGCGAAATGGTAACTATAAACATTCTTCGGAACCTTGTTCTTACCGATTTTTCTGTCCATTTTTTAGAGCTCTTACAAATTAGAGGATAGCCCAATCACCCAGCTTCTGGCCTATTGTCTACAAAATCCACAAAATAGCAATCTTCTTTGAAATTGATCGACCAAGCTACAGTCACCACCATTTACTGATTATATATACTCCTTCCAGAAGAAATATGTTAGATGAGGCGATTTTGAATTAAAGGAAAATTGAAAAATTCATTGCATTTCTGACTTGCTCCTATTCAAAGTTCATCGATTCTTAATCGAATTCTTTTCAGACAACAACTTTTGTTCATTCAAAAACTCAATTTCAGAATGCTGGCTGGCTAGGAAGCTGGCAAAAACTGCTACTTAATTCAAGAGATGGTCAATCAGCACAGCCACATAACTGTATGAATGAGGCACTTTATTCAGTATTTTTGGATGGAAAAATAATTACTTTGACCTCTGATCCATCTTAAGAATGTGGGAAAACTTGAAGTTAAGCTTTTTCTAATTCATCCTACCTGATCCACGTGTGAGGAGGCAAAGTCTTACGATGCATGAACACGCAAGAATACTATCATTGTTTCTTGGATAATTCTAGTGAAGTGCATCCCTCATTAATAGGTGGCAGAGAAGGTGGAAAAAACACTAGAAAGAATATGATCATTGTAATATTTTCAATGAACAGAGAATGCCGCAAAAATGCATGAAATCAAAAAGCAGTGGAATCAGGGTCAATCTCTGTGTTTATGATTTACTTGTTAGACATTGTTAGCCGATCTATGAGTTAATTATAAGCTTACTTTCGTTGTGATTTGTTCAAAACTTGATGAAATTATGATCTAAGTATCTAGTGCCTGTATTAATCAGTTTCTGTTGAACTTACTTCTTGTTTAAAAAGTCATTTTTCTGTCTCGAACGTTCTCGATTGCCCATACTACTTAATTGAAAGTTTGAATTCCAAAGCTGAAGAAAAGTTGAGATGGCTTCAGCAAATCTTTTTTCTCGGGGAAAATGTAGTGGAAATTTTTTGTAAAAATTTATTTTATTTCCGTCATTTTCTTGATGAATCACAGGAAAGTATCAGATAAAGTTTCACTGTTTAAATCACAATGATCTCTGGTTTAAGCGGACGAAAAATTGAGGGAAAAATTGACCATTTTTGAAGAAAAGAGAAGCTTAAAGTCTAGCCTCTTTAATTCGTAAAATTAATCTAAATAAGAGAGTAAGAGCTATTGCTAAAGGTTGTTTCTAGCAATCAGTTCCAGATGAAATTCACTGGATAATGATAGCAATTCATAATTGAGGTGAGAATTGAATTGAGAAAGGATATGAATGGCTAATGATGATCATCACTCAAATCTTTCCTCGATGCATTGTGAGAGTTGAAAAGTCACTATGATCACAGATCATTGTCGATATTCACACTAATGTGGGGAAAAATTGAGTTAACAGCGAGAATTTGAGAATGTGAACTCAAACTCATCGAATAATAATCCCGTTGCGCAAGCTAACTAGTTATGAGAGCTTTTCAATCCCACTAGAGCTATTTCCGTTCAAACGATGTGAGAAATTACTGATTTGGATCAGTTTTCATATTGAGCTGTTTTCTATGATATAATTAAGGCTTGAGAACTAGTTAGCTTTCTGACACCCCAACCTACAAATATTTTGAACGTTTTTTTGATTATCTTCTCTTTCTCCTTGAAAAAAAGGCATGGTAAGTGGCCAAGAGTTTGTAGAACAATGTTTTCCTAATTCATGACTTGATTTACTGTGAGGGCAAGAGAGAAATTTTAACGTTTCTACCGATTATAATATCAACCAATATGTAAAACTCAACAAATTTAATCGATCAACAGGATTCAAGTGATATCGCTACTCCCACGAGTAGTAACCTAAGTCAATACGTTAAGCTTAATGTTGGAAGTCGTCTTTTCCAAACAACAATTGGCACATTGACATCCCAAGAAGGAATGCTGAAAGATATGTTCCAAGATGATTTTGGTAACAAGAAAGATTCTGCTGGTAAGTAGTTCTCGTGAATCATCAGAAACATGAACTACGCTCCATAGAGGCCTTAAAGGGCTGCAGCTGTTCACCTTACGATGTGATCCACAAATCTGAACTTTTTCCTTTGCCCTGGTATAGATACATATGATTTAACTGTATGCTCCTGTTTTATTCCACCAGGCTATGTGGTGATAAAGCGTGATGGTGAAATTTTTTCTGATATTCTCAATTTTCTTCGAAGAGGATCGATCTCTCTGTCTAGACCGAAAGAAGAGATAGCGAGTATATTAGCTGAAGCAGAGTTCTATCAGATAGAGTCTCTCATCTACATACTCAAAGAGAAACTATCCTCTCTATCAGAGAATAAATTGCAACTCAAAACTTCTTTGAAAATATATCTCGACCCCGTTGGCAAGGTTTTTGCAGAATTGAAGAAAACTCTCAAGCCAGTGGTTCATTTGGTATTGTCCAGAAGAGATCGTGACAACTATGGTGTGGATTTAAACAGCGAATTGGACACTTTTTGCGATCTTTATTATGCTTACAAAGATCACTTTCTATTCTGCTTGGGATTTTATGGCTGGAGCAATAATGTATGGGTCTTTTATTATGACGGTAAAGAAGTGAGATATAACCGTGGATTGGTAATTATGAAACTTTTTTTCATTTCATCTGCTTAGTACCTTTCTATTATCCAGACTCATCAGAAAACTCAGGACTGCCCGTTTGCTGACCTCCTCCTTCATTCAACACTTTCGAAGTCCCAAACCAAGTGACTATTCTCTAGGGAAGATTGGCTACTCTATTATGAGAGTGTTTTGGGAGAACATTGACCTTTCTAAATAACGATTGTAAAAGCCCACTTATCGAAGATCCTATGAAGTGAAAGGAGAGAAGAAGGCCATATTTCCTATCAGCTCTTGGTTGGCAATTTTTTAAAGTTTTTTTTTGTAGAATATCCTATCATTCCAGCACAAAGTACTCGGTATACAAGTAGATGCTCTTCACGAGAGCAATATGTAATGAACTTCTCAAATTTTTACTAACAAGAAAATAAAAGATGATAATACATAATTGTTTTGACTACATGGTCTTCGATATCTTCCATGATAATTCTTCCACGTTAGTAGACCATTCCCTCAATTACATCATGCGTGAAAATAATGAAAGATGGAGAAAAATATTGTAAAGTATATGTAACCGATTCAATGTCTGATGCAGCTGATATGGATTCAAAATTCTTGGAACCTCATGTTTATTGAACAAAAAATAAAGTTAATTCGAGAACTTCTACAATCTTCATAAGAGAGAAGTCCCTATCCGAGATACTTTCGCAAGAAAAAGCAGTGAATTTCAGTCTCCTTCTAAAACCTCTCACTCTACGCGATCATGAAAAAATCGTCACTGAACTATAAATTCGAGCAAATGAGAGAACAATAAAAATTGTTGACAAAACTGTTTCGCTTGTGAGAGAAAAAGTATCGAGAAGAATGGCTCAAAATTTTCTCTTGATCTTTCTGGTGAGAGCACTATGTCTCATGCAATCAAAATTCAATTGAGTGAATTTAATTGAATAGTTCGTATTACTCCGACAATATATGTAATATATGTATTGGTAAGAAACGTTCCTCTAGCATAGCGTTTTTGGGGATAATATCTGGTTGCACCTTCATACCCTGTAGGGATGACTATTCTAACAAATCATTTGATGTTGAGAACCAAACCCTAACTTACATCCTTGGATGATGAAACTCAAAAATGGACTATGAGACAAGCATCACGCTTGCTCATTTGGCAGGAAGTTGCTTGAAATTCAAGCCTTGAACACAACCATTAGCTTGAGTCCTCAGATATTCTCATAATTCAGATCTAGTGATCACAGTGGATGGATTTAAGACAAACAACTGGAAAAATATTTCGATTGAATTACTTGGTGTCCTCTTGCATGCTTCGGTCAGCTCCATAACCGAAAAACATCTTCCCTTTGTAGAGAAATGGTGAGTCTTTCAGAACTTACAACTGATAACTCTTATGTAACTTATTGCATAACTGATAACTGAGAATGTCATTCTGATTTCCTCATTAATATGAACAATGATACAAGGATTCCAGTGGATCTGCTGTTTCCATTGATCCTGATATTACTCAATATGTGAAGCTCAACGTTGGAGACTCTCTTTTTCAAACAACGATTGGTATCTTATCGTCCCAAGAAGGGATGCTGAAAAACATGTTCAAAGGGGATTTTGACAACATAAAAGATTCTGATGGTGAGTGAGAGCTGATGAAGATGATTTTCATCTTGACATCAACTATGTTCCACTAGTGCCTTGAATATCTGCCCTCCTTTTCGAATTGAAATTTTTCATCAAAACTTTGATGTTGTTCAGTTCTGATTGTTGTTTCCAAGTAGCTGATTGCTGACAGACTTTGGCTGTTTGATATTTTTCAGGATTTGTGATGATAGATGGTGATGGCGATATCTTTTTTGAAATTCTAAATTTCCTTCGTAGAGGCTCGATTTCTCTTTCAAGATCGATAAAAGAATTAGAGAACATCCTGGCTGAGGCTAAGTTTTATCAGATCAAACCTCTCATTCAAGTACTCAAGGAGAAGCTGGCTTATTTTCATAGAAATACACCACAATTTGAATTTCCCCCAGAAATATCTGTCGCTTTTGATGACAAAATATATCAGGAACTGAAGAAAACTTCCAAGCCAGTCATTCATCTGGCCCTGGCAGTTGAAAATTATTCCGATTGTCACAAAGCAGCCGAGTTACAAGTTTTCGCAGGGCTATGCGAAAGATATGAGAACAAGGGGTTCCTTCTTTCGCTTGAACTAGGCAGCTGTCCTAATACACACTGGCTTTTCTATAGTAATGGCAAAGAAATCAAAAGAAATAGTCTGGTAATTTTGCTCCGCTTTCTATTCCCTTGCTCATAATTTTTCTCTCCTATTTCTAGAGCTCCCATGAGGAATCAGGTGATGACGGCTGCCCATTTACTGAGCTCTTCATTCATTCGCTGCATTCCTAGTCCAAATGCTCGTGATAACTTTCAATCAAGTTTGTTTTCAGAGCAATGGTGATTTGGAACTATACGATCAACGCTTTTTCGATTGGTCATAGATAGACTTCAAGGACCATCATGCATAAAATTAAAGCTTCTAAGATAACAGAAAACGATCATTGATTATTGATTATTATTCCTCAACAGGTTCTGCATGTTACTGAAGACATCGCATATTTTTTCCAAATACATGTATGAACCTCATACCACCGAGAAGATGTTGTTGCTTTTTTGTTTTCTACTTTCTGATTTGATGAGGACGATGATGCTTGTAGACCTTTCTCTTTTATCACAACTCCAAGCGATTGTTTTGACGATTTAGATTCTTTATTCGTCTTAACCGTACCAAAGTCTATAATATGTGATGAAGAGGATTTGTCCCCATCTGCTAATTCCTCCACTTCTTCGATCTCTTCATAAATCTCGCATGATGACTTATAATTAAAAAAATTCATTGATAAACGCTTGATCTACTTCTTCCTTTTACTTCTGATCCTACTCAGACTTTTTGGCTTTCCTTCGTTGATCATCCAGAAGTTCTTCATAATCAACTGCAACTCTTTTCTCTTTAATATCTCGGATGTCTTCAAGTTCCTCTAATTCTTCCATCTCTTTTCTTGAAGCTTTTGTTCGCTTCTCGGGTTTCTTCATAATATTCATCTCCTTTTCCTCCTCTTCCTCTTTTGCCTGTCTCTCAGCCATTTCTTGAGCTTTACGGAAGGCATCAAAATTTCGAATTGCACCATATTCCAATTCGTAATTATTATATGCAAGGACAATTCCAAGGTCTTCTAGAGCTGTATTGATTATCTAAGGGTTAATCAAAACTTCAAAAGCAGTGAAATTGATTATATCTGAGATTCACCGATTATCCCCTCAATTTCTCTCGATGAATAATTTTCAATTTCCCCTTGACTCATTTCCAACCGTATTCTGTTATACATACATGTAAATTTGATCAAATTTGTTTGTTCTCAAAATCAATTATTCCAGCAACCGACAATTTTTTGGAATGCAAAAGATTTGATTTCAGGCCATCAGTGGACACAAGAGATCTTCTTCTGTGAATTGTTTCGAGATATAACTTTTCAATTTTTTCCTTCTTCTGAATCCTATTCATTCCAAGTTACATTCGACTCCCAACGTTATTAACTTCTTTACTCAGCTTGACTCCACTGTAAATTGCAAAAAGCTTGATTAAAATCAATTTTTTCACTAGAATTCCTAATTATGATTGGATGCAAGTTACCTGTTTGTTCTCAGACTGTGAATCATCGACTCCGAGTTCAATTAGAAATGGGTTTTTCCAGAGTGATACCCTCAGTAATGGCAATAGAATTTTGTCCTTCTCTCCGATTGGTCACAGATTTTTACATAGATCTGAGCTATAAATAAGGAAAAATTATTCTTCTGTAGCAACACTGGGTTTTATTCATTGGTTTCTAATGGGAGCTCAATCTGCATCATTAGACTTCAATGAGCTGGATGGTGGAAAGGTCAACCCTGTCATGAATCCGGAAGTGGTGTAAGTAATTCATCAGAAAACTCGTTGAATGAGTCGAAATGCGTGTTGCTAGACGGCAAAGCTATCATAATATTAATCTTGGTGGCGTCGTTTGGTCCCGAGTCCATAATGTTTTCCAAATTATATCATTTGCTCTATTGGAGGCGTTATTCTGAAGAATGTTTCTCATCAAAATGCTTTCGCTCATCTCTCAGTCAGGATGGTTCAATACTCAATTTTGGTACGTTTTTTAGCTATAATGAACATAATAATTTACACAAATACCATAAAATTGATGTCATTTCTCTACTGTACAATATCAATCATTTTAGTAAATATTCATAAAAATGTATCTAAATGTTCACAATCAGTTTGTTGTAGACATGGGAAAATACGAAACTATGTTTGTTTCCTACCAAGACTGAAGAGTTGAAAATTTTTGATACAAACTCGAGCGGTTTTCTTTGGAAATTTTCATCACGAATGTGAGAAAAGCCTTACACATTTTGTCAGTATTAACAGGGATAGTCGTATAAATTACAAGACAACATCATTAAATCAATACACTTTTTTTCATTTAGAATTGATAACTTTGAACAAGTTTGACTGACCAGAATAGCTTTTTATCTGTTGGAGAAAATTTTTGTGCGCACCAAAGTGTCTTATTCGATAGAAACCTTGAGTAGCAGATGATGGAATATCCCATACGATAGTCACCTCACTCCAACCAAGAAGACTATTGGTACGTTTCCAGATAAACTTTGTTTCCGGATCCGAGTCGGTTGCGATAACCTGATATGAAGAATTATGGGCATTGTATCTTTCCACGGTGAGGAAAGTTGCCTCTGTCATGAGATCATTTCGCGGATGTCCACTAATAAATCTGACCACTACGGTACTACCAGCTTTATACTCTTCATCTGGCTGAAGAATACATTCACCGAAACTTTTACCAGGTTGTGCTGTATCAAAAATTACACCAGGACGTAGACTAATTTGCTTACTCAAGAGATTCGGAGGATCAGGACCTGGGTTTGGTCTTTTACCGATGACAAGACTTTTTGCCAAATCAACATACTGTAGTTGGTAGGCGAGTTGAGTATATGGACCGAAAATAGTTGATGCACCTTCATATCGCTGGGCTTGATATTCTTCATGAGTAGCAACATATGATGAGTATGCGTTCGCTAGACCAGCCAGGATGACATGACATCTAATCAATAATGAAAATGATAGACAAAACAAATGAAAAGTTACAATTATGAGATGATAAATGTTTAGTGATACAAATCACATGATCAACTGATTGTTTTATACACCATGAGTGCATTGCTATATGATGGCGTAAGCAAGCAGCAGGGGAGAGTGCAATTTGAGGATAGTCAAATATTGCGAATCGCAAAATAATTTCCGTTAATATTGAAGGTCAAATTAAGTTAGATAATTCTTGATATTTCGGAGAGAAGTCAGCCTCAAAAAGAGGTATAATTTTCTGAAATGGAATCTCTGAACAGCCTCAAATGTAAAACTTAATACCTTCTGGAAGCGAGAAATTCGTCACTCGAAAAGCGAGGGAAGAAGAAGAAAGTATGATTCGTCTGGACGGCTTCGTCAGCTGTTGATATACGAATCAAGCTCATGACTTGCCGCGAGCTTTTCGAAAGTTGCTGATTTTCATGATAAAAAATCGGATGACTATTTGCTGAGGGAGCATTCTGAAATGTATTATTTGTTTCAAGTGGTCATGAGATAGTAATTTAAATCCATTCTGAAGGTGTATGGTGTGAGATTGAGGAGTTTGAATTGAGGAGGAGAGCTAAAAGATCTTGTCCACCTACAAAACACTGAATTAAGAATCAGGTCATCCTAATTCGAAACAAATTAATATGATGATTATGTAGGTAGATTGGTGGAATAAGAAGTGGCCAGTTTCCGGGGGAGAGTTTGGATAGAATAAATGAAAGAGAGCCGAGAAGGAGAGTGAGAGAGAAAGAAAGAAAGAAAGATAAAGAGAAAGACAAAAAAGAAGAAAAAAAGAAAGAGGATTATGCAACAGGAACTCACTTGGACTCATTTTCCATTGTCCTGGGGATGATATTTTGTCGTAAATTATCGACAACAGATTTGACTGCTTCTCTGATCCTTCTTCCGGACATTGTGGTAAATTCAGCAGGAGCACCAATGATGATTACATTTCCAATAGCCATTAATTGAGTTGGCACAATGTGCGGCTGCCAAGGGTAGGGAAAATTCATCTGACCAGTTGCAAGGAGAATTGGTTTTGGCTTGTGACATTCTATCATCTTTTGACTTGGTTTACTGATAAAATCTCGGACCAAATTCCAAAAAGCATTCGGACTGGTTGTGCCTTGTCTAAAATCAAATGCTCCAGGACCATCAGTGGTACCAGCAGCAAAACTGTATCCCATAGCAGGCTTACAAGTGTGGACAACTTCACCACTGGGTAAAGTGATATCTACTTGAGTCATATCTTTGTACTGATGAACAAAAGATATCTCTCCGGATACACGCTCGGTTGCCGATCCAAAAAGCTCCTTTGCTTTGATGAATTGTCGTTCACCAATGATTTTCGTACTTTCGAACATATCTTTACCGGGTCCAAGTGCAAAGCAATTAGCATTCTTGCCACCACAAGTACTTGTTAATATATCGCAAGGTTTTCCCGTGTCAGCACAGTGGGGGCCTTTCAGATTGGGAGAGACATCACCTAAATTGGATGATGCAAATGCAGCCACAAAAGGACCACGACCTGGTAGTTTTCCCTTGTTCATAGACCGTTCGAATAAATAAGAGGCGTATCCTTTGTTGTCTCCTGATATCAGATGATTGGTATTGTTCATACTAGTTGGATGAACGGCAAACCAGGTGATCAATCCCATCGGTTGATTTGAGGTGTCAACAAGTTTCAGTATGTGCATCTCTTTATCGGTATCATATTTGTATTTGGCTCGTTCTTCTTCAGAATTGTTGAGATAAGCGGTTGGACTTCGATTTATACTTGCATTCAAAAGGATTCCCTGATTATAGTAAATATATCCTTTACGCATCGAATTGTGTGCTCGATCGATACTTCGAATTATTCCATCAGTGATGGCATTAAAATTTTGCCAATTAAATCCTTGGCCAGTGATTGTGTATAAAAGATATTGCAAAAATCCACCAGGACCTGAGTGTGTATGAGTGCCTGATAGCATAACGTTATCAACTCCATACAGATCACCGTATTTTTCTTGCAACAGATTGACCACTTGTGTCTTGACAGCTTGATCAATCATACACACATCTACGGACACAAATACAACACGATGACCAGATTGATCCTCAAAAATGAAAGCTCTCGAATATAGACGATAATGTATTCCACCGGTATCTTGGCCAAACTTTGCATATCCCATCATATTGACCTCGGCCGCTGGTCCAGTGACATCAGCTATACCGACACCGATCAGATAGGAGTCTTGCTTTGATGGCTCATTATTGCGATAGCCATCACCAACTGATGGCGCGTAATCACCAATAACTGATGGAATAAAATGAAAGTAGTATGTGAGGAAAAGTATGACTAGATGGTTTATCGAAGTTAAGTGAATAAAATCACATTTTAACAAAGAATTTGATTTCATTTTTCACTTTCTCATAGAAATGAGAGGCGTGTAGAGAAAAAAAACTGGCAAATTATTCAACTCAGCGTCACAACTATTTGTCTGTCACAATACATCCAGTAAGTTCACAGAGAGAAAGATGATGGAGAGAGAAACAGAGGAAAAAGTAAGAGAGAGCGAGAGAGAGAGCAAGAGATGAAGATAGAGTTTGTCTAATCAATTGAGGATCCAAGTGAGTTCTAGGACGAGGAAATGTATACTGAATGATAGTGGAAAAATCATTCATGATATAACTTCATAGAGGAATGGGAAAAAAAATCAGCGAGAGAGTTTTAAGAGGGAGAGAGAGTAGAGTTTGGAGAGCAAAGGGGCGTATGACATTGCCTATGGTGTCCAGAGACAATGCTTAGGTGATTAGAAAGAAAGAGAAAGAGAAAGAGAGAGAGAAAAAAGCCTACAGGAAATAGTTTGGATAATAGGAAACGATTGAACATGACATTTCATGCAGATAATGAATCTCAGCAATCTATGATTGTAGCGTGAAAGAATGGTGAAAGTCTATTTTATGCTCAAATTTTTTGCTTCAAATTGGCTCCCTTGAAAAAGAAAAAATATCATTAACAATTCTCATGGTGACAATAATTATTCAGATTACCCCTACAAATACGTGAAAAAAAAGTTTGCCATTTTATTCTATTCCTAGAAAAAGGTAATAGCTATCGTAAGCATCTCATACGCAGAGCCAGCTTGGCAAATGTGTCCATGAATAGAATTCAGTGAGCGTTAAGACTATGATTGATTAATTTCGAAGGTAAGAAAGTAGGAAATCATCAATACATCGTCATGATCGTTAAGGTAAGCATCGAAAAGAGAGAAGAAAAAGCGAGAAGAAGGAAAGGCCAGCGTTCTTAAAATGCACGCCAGGAGAGAGAAAGAGAAAAATTTTTTCATGGAAATAAAAAAATGATGATTTTCACCTTGATTTGGTAATGACATAATTCGATGATGAGTTCGCTTATGGGTTGAATTATTGTTACCAATAATATTGAGATGATTACGCGACAAATGATGAGAACGATGATGTCGATCCATTGTGTATGTGTGAGTGTGATAGAGTGTGAGGAATGGATGGTGATAAATGATGACAAAGTATCAACAGTAGAGAACAGAACTTTTTACAAGTGACACTATGAACACACTGTATTTAAAATGCACAGTAACAATATGTAAATCAAAAGTTGTGAGAATAAAGGTTCCTCTTCAAAAAGCAAGGAAGAGCAAAAGTTGGAGGTGGAAGAAGAAGAGGAGGAGGAGGATAAGAGGAGGAAAAGAGCTGAAGAGAGATCTTCCTGGTGTTGTTGTTGTTGCTGTTGCTGACCAGGTTGATATTATTGTTATTAGTTATTATTAACGCTTTCACTGATAAATTGCTCCAAAAATTGGGAAAAGAAGGATTGAAAGAGATGAATCACGGAAATGAACGTTTTGGAGCAAACCTTCAAATCAAGTGAAAGTCTATCGAGATCTTTTCTCTCTCTCTCTCTCTCTTTTGGTTCAAGACAAGATGAGTGAGAGGTCATGGACACCAAGTGAGGAACAAGAAATCAGCTGAATCAAGTGGTGATGAATACACTAACATATGATGATGAAGATGGTGAGTTAGGGAAGTGAGTTTGAGAGAGAGAGAGAAAAAGAGAGAGAGAGAGAGAGAGAGAGAGAGACAGCTCTTCTGGAAATGTTTGATGTTGTTTGTTTTTCAGTTTTGATGAGATGAGCAGATGAAGGAGGAGAAGAAGATGGAAAAATTGCACTTTATGGATACAAGTATATAATGGTGATGATGAGAAGAATGATTTACTCTTTGTTCTTTCCCTTTTTTCCCTCAAATTACATCTTTACAGTAACATATTTCGTTTGTAATACATTTTTCAACACGTAACATGTACCCACACAAAGCTCATAACTGAACACTCAATATTACAGAAAATACAAGAGGAAAAATGTGAATATATAACAAAGTGAATTGTTCATAATAAGTTAGTTTCTTTGAATATAAATTGAATTTGATCAAAATGAGTGTCCATAAAACACGAAATCAAATACAAATACACTTTAACATTTAAACACGAGAAACACATTTACATGAGAAAAGTAATTGAAGTAAATCTGTGTTCATGTTGACTGTTGATATATTAATGTTTTTTTCTCTTTCCTCAACATCATCTGTTTCATATGTCTTGACTCTTTCTTATGAAAGATGCCACAGATATACAGTGTTGTTGTTGAACACATACAAATCAATTGTTGTTGCTGGCTGTTGAATAACAATTCACTTACAATATATGGACATCATCATCATCATCATCATTCACATGATTCATAATACACTTTGTGTGATATATTTCAATCAGATATTCTGACTCAGATGACTCACAATGAAGAGAGAGGAAAAAGATATTGTCTTGGTGATGTTTTGATTCTTGGGTTAAAATTTTTTTGGCGCATGAAAAGTTCAGTCCTTTTATCATTCACTTACACACACACACGAAGTTCACATGTAAACACACATCCACTCTGTGATCATAGCATGATGATGGCCATGTTTTCCGTTTATACTTCGATAGAGTCATGTTATGTTACTTGCACCAGAGAAGAAAAGGATCAAGTGAGGAAGAAGAAAAAAATCATATGATATCGCTTGCTGTTGAGTGTGGTAATTTTTTAAATTGTGTGTGTGTGTTTGTTTTCGGTACCACTCAGTTCTCGGTGTTCAGCTACCGCTACTCTCTCTTATCAATGAGAGCCAATATCGAGTGAACACGATTCAGCGATTCAACGAAGAGAAAGAAAGAAAGAATAAAAGAAAGAGAAAGAGAGAGAGAGAGAGAGAGAGAGAGAGAGAGAGAGAGAGAGAATCAAAATTTTTGCTTGATTATGAGTACAAGTACTGCATATATATTTTGTGGGTGAGTAAATGTAACTTCAACTAATGAAAAGGGAGAGAGATGATTTTTGTATCCACAATAATTCAATTTTCAGTTCTCTAAGACTCTAGTTAGCTACTACTCTTTGGCAGAATACGTTTATCTAAAGTTTATAAGTTTTCAGATCAATTGGTATGATCATACCAGGAATACCTCTTCCACGATCCATATCAACCAGCGTGAAAACAAGAATCCGAGATACTAATTTCTAGTCGGTGAAAGAGGTAAAAGAAGGCATCATCGAACTTGAGTTTCCGATCAATTGTGTTCGGAAATGATCGATCAGAAAATTATTCACTCTATTGCTTTTATACGAAGCTCTAGGCCGTTAATCGAGTGCACAATTCGGGGATCCTAGCCATCGGTAGCCCCAAATAATAATTCTACCATGCATTCTGAATAATGACATCTCTCACCAGATACTCGGTGATGCAACAGGGGTAGCCAACCAGTCTTATGATGTATCACTCAAAGTTTCCGATCGAAGTTCGCTCCAATCGCTTCCAAGTTCTAAGTTCTAAGTTGGCCTAAGATCTGTGCGGTATCTCTAGTGTATCTGTGTCAAAGAATCATAACCAGAGAGAACTATTCCATCGCTCACAGTACTTGTTGGTAAACTGTGTTTACTGGAAGCCATTTTATTTGTCCACCTTATTATTATCATTGGTAATTTTTTAAGTTGACTCAGAGTTCATATAAGCCAGAATTTATGGTCTGTGAAGGGCTTCGAGTGATTAGCTTTCCTTATAATTCACTTTGTGGTCTCTGAGATAAGCAACTTTTTGAATAGCCCACAAACATATCTTTGAGCATTTTTCCATCTTCTCTCAACTGAAAATGAATTCAGGTTACTCTACTCCTTCCACTAGTGGTAATTTAAATCCATATGTTAAGCTCAATGTTGGAGGACATTTGTTTGAAACAGCAATTAGCACACTAATGTCCCAGGAAGGAATGCTGAAGAACATGTTCGAAGGCGATTTTGAGGACAAAAAAGATTCTGGTAGTAAGTATGACGATGATCGATTGTAACGATGATTTTTCTTAATTTTTTCCATCAGGATTTGCGAAGATCGATCGTGATGGTGAAACTTTTTCCAAAATTTTAAATTTTTTGTGAAGAGGTTCCATCACATTGACTAGACCAAAAAAGAACTGGAAAAATTATTGGTCGAAGCGGAATTCTATCAAATTGATTCTCTAATTGATCTGGTGAAAAAACACTTGTCCATCTTCCAAGAGAGTGAATTTGAACCCGTAAATATGCCAGTGATATATACCTCATTTGATCGGAAGGTATTTGAAGAATTGAAAATAGCATCCAAACCAATCGTTCATCTAATTTTGGCATGTCAAGATTCAAAAAAGGATGCACAAGAAAAAGATAATGCTATATCAATGGAATCAGCTATCGAACTTTTTAGAGAATTCTACCTTGTTTATAAGGAAATTGTTCTATTCTCTATGGAATTGAGCCCTGGTCCAGAGACATTTTGGATCGTCTACTGTGATGGAAGAGAAACAGAATTCAAGACCAAGGTAATTCTTACAAGCCACAAGGCCCATCATACGATGGACCAGTTTGATCAGAATAAATTTGAAGTTGTGTCCAAGTTGTGACGCTGGTCGCCACATACTGGCTAGCATGAAGCGTTTTCTCTCTCTCTCTCTCTCTCTCTCTCTCTCTCTCTCTCTCTTGTTTCCATAATTCTTTTCTGGCCTCTGGCGTTGGAAGAAAATGGAAGAGAAAGAGAAAGAAAAGGGCCGAGAAAGAGAACTCGCTATGCACAATTGACTTTTTATTGGTGTATTGTGGGTGTATAGATAGACTTCTTACCTGCAGTGATGATCATTCAATTTCATCTGCCCATGTATATTTCAAACTTCACTCACTATTTTTCGTTTATCTTTCAGTCTCCAAATATAACACACGGAATCACGATGACTAAGATATTCATTCATGAGAATATATGTCGCACCTTAGTCAAACACTTTCCCAAGAACAGAGAAGAATAATCATCATCCCTCATCTTCGTTCAAGGTGCCGTTAAGATTTCGGCAAATATTTATATCAATTTCCAAGAGGTTAAAATTTCGACCGTCAATTGTTATAAATGGAAATCGAAAGAACAACTGCTTTCTTCACTCGCTTTTCGTTTTTTGAATGATTCACCATCGACTGCACTCAAACAAGAACGGATGATTCAAGTAGAAGTATTTTCCAGAAGCGAACGATATTTTCGATGAATAAATTCTCAAGTTAAATCAAAAAACCGAGAAACTAGTAATTATGATTCTTTTTACCTTTTCTTCCATTCATCACTTGCTTTCGATACCAATTTGTGGCCAGTTTTCCCTCTAAAACTTATGACATGTAGTTGTCAGTGGAAACGCAAAAGGATTATACTAGATGCAAGTGCAGGATCAATCCATCTAAATTCGATGATAAATTTTCAGAGAAGTTTTTGGGAATGACTGATTGATTAGAAGATCATACACTCTCTTGTTCTTGCTCGAAGCTCGAAGCCGTTGATCGAGTGCACAATCTGTAGATCCTTACCATCGGTAGCCCCTAATTCTATCATGCACTCTGAATAATGACATCTCTCACCGGAAGCTCAGCGATGCAACAGGACAGCCATCAGTCTTATGATGTATCACTCAAAAGTTTCCGATCGAAGTTCGCTCCAATCGCTTGAGATTCAAGTTCTAAGTTCTAAGTTCTAAATTGGTCCAAGATCGGTTCGGTATCTCTAGTGCGTCTGTGTCAAAGAATCATAACCAGAGAAAACAAAAACTAACTTCCATCACTCACAACACTTGTTGGTAAACTGTCTACTGGAAGCCATTTTATTTGTCCACCTTGTTATTATCATTGATAATGTTTTAAGTTTACTAACAGAGTTTATATGCCTGAGTTCATAGTCAGTGAAGCGCTTTGACTGATTAGATGAGCTTTTCTTATAATTCACTTTGTGGTCTCTGACACAAAGAACTTCTTCAATAGCACACAAACATATCATAACATATCTTAGAACATTTTTCCTATCTTCTCTCGACAAAAAATGGTAAGTGATTTGAAATTTTCTGCAGAAAGTTTCCCACATTCACCAATCAACTTGATTAACTTAACCTAACAAATTCAATTGATCAACAGAATTCAACTGGATCTACTACTACTTCTACCAAGAGTAATTCAAATCAATATGTTAAGCTCAATGTTGGAGGACATTTTTTTCAAACAACAGTCGGTACTCTAATGTCCCAAGAAGGAAAGCTTAATAACATGTTCAAAGGCGATTTTGAGGACAAAAAAGATTCTGATGGTGAGTATGACGATGATCGATTATAACGATGATTATTCTTCTTTTTTCCATCAGGATTTGTGATGATCGACCGTGATGGTGAAACTTTTTCTGAAATTTTAAATTTTCTGCGAAGAGGTTCCATCTCATTGGCTAGACCAAAAAAAGAACTGGAAAATATCTTAGCTGAAGCGGAATTCTATCAAATTGATCCTCTCATCATTACATTGAGAGAAAAACTGTCCTCTCTTCAAGAGAGAGAATTGATTCTCCAAAATTCTCCAAAATGTCACCTAGTTGTTGATGGAACTTCCCTCGATGTAATCAAACAATCGTCAAAGCCAATGTTTTATCTGATAATAGGAAAGAATTTCAGAGATCCATGTAATTACCAGTATCCTCAAGCTCGCCAGCTCTCTGATGAATTGAGAGTTTTTGGCGACCTTTGTCGTAAGTACAACGATATATTCGAATTCCTTATCGTTTTGGATGAAAATAGATCGGATAAATTTTGGCTCATCATAAGTCCAGGGATGGAGGACATCAAGGTTGATTCTCTGGTAATTATAATATCTAATTGATTGTAGGATTGATTGATCAGTTTTTTGATGATTTCTCTTTGTTGACTCATCAGGCGTCGTATTTAGCCACTGAAAATCCGATTACCAAACTTTTGGCTCACCTTTTGCGTAATACAAATGCTAGCAATCCAGTACAAAATTGATGGGAAATATGGACCATCATCATGAATTTCCGATAATATATGGGTTTCCTCTTGAGAGTATTTCAAGGGTAGTGAGGACCAAGCCCTATGGATTCGTCGCGACCATCACATCTTGCAAGTTGAGAATGGTTCACACTGCTCCAACTATTCCAATTGAAAGAATTAGAATAGTTCATTCTGGAGAACTTCATATCAGCAACAGATAACACCCACAAAATAATTTTTTGAGAAAAAAATTGAATTTCCGAACAACTTTGTATCATATCCAAAATTTTGATACCACGAAAACTACTGAACAGTGAACTATGATCTTCCTTTCATTTTTATCTTTTTTATTTTGTACTCTTTCTCTGGTATTAGATAACGATTTGTACCTGGCTCATAGCTTATCATCTTTCTTTAAGATTCTTGAACAAATCAAGGTCGATTCTGGTGAGAGAGTGTTGCGAACTAAAATATGTGATTTAAAGAAACGGAATTCACCACTTTTCTAAATAGATGAAAGTCAATCAAGTTTTTCAAGTTTTAGATCGAATGTGTTAGATCTGGTTCCAGTGAAAATTTCGATTATACCTGAGAGTTTAAGCGTTCTAAGTAGCCTAACTTTTTTTCTATCGACTATTTTGAAACTTTTTTTTGCATCATTTTTTAGATAGTTTTCTTAGCTCAATGTGAAAAATCAAATTTCTATCTGATTTCTAACATTTCCAGGCTGAAAACTTATTTGCCATTAATCAAGCTTCGTCATTAAGAATCGGGATTAAAAACAATAGTACTTGCGTCTTACTTTCACAAATGACGTCTTTTTTTGTAAGATTATAGCTCGCTTTCAAGGGATTCTTATGTTTAGTAAACATTGTTTCCGAAGATCGATAGCATATTGTCATTTAGCACATGTGTTAATAAACACAATTAGTCAGTCTACCTTTTGATTATCTCTGATGATCTATTAGCTAAATACAAGTTTGAATACCTTTACTCATTGTGAATTGAGTGCTCTGGCTAATTCATTCTTGGTAAATCAATCTATGATCTTTGACACGACCAATTGCTTCGATAAGTTGAACATATCTCTTTGTGCATCCTTTTTGTCTTTTCTCAATTAAAAATGGTAAGTGATTTTTGTGTAAATTTCTCTTGACTCATTAGTTAACTTGATTAACTCGACCTAACAAATTTAATTCATCAACAGAGTTCAAGTGATACTACTACTTCCACCAGTAGTAATTTAAATCAATATGTAAAGCTTAACGTTGGAGGACACTTTTTTCAAACGACAATCGGTACTCTAATGTCCCAAGAAGGGATGCTTAAGAACATGTTCAAAGGTGATTTTGAAAACAAAAAAGATTCTGATGGTGAGTAATAGCTGACTAAACAAGATGACTTTCTGGCAGATAAAAGATGAACATTGTCTCATGAGTATAAAAACAAACAATTTTTGGGTAGTTAACCCCGCTTTATCAATTCCCTTGATTGTGTTAAATGTATTTTCCCATCTTTAAATGGTTCTCATGCAAAGTTTTTTTGAGTTTTCGAGCAACTAATGATCACTCTCCAATTTTCTTCCTTCAGGATTTGTGATGATAGACCGAGATGGTGAAATTTTCTCCGAAATTCTGAATTTCCTCCGCAAAGGTTCCATCTCCCTATCAAGACCAAAGAACGAACTCGAGAGTATATTGGCTGAAGCAGAATTTTACCAAATTGGTCCTCTCATCAGCTCACTCAAGAAAAAACTTTCATCCCTGGAAGAGAGAAAGTTTATTCCTTCGAATTTTCATCTAACTATGACAAAGAAAGCTGCTTTACCACCCACTTCCTCTAAGCCGGTGATCTGTCTGGCATTGGAAAAAATGTTTAACGTCCATGCTTTTCCTCAGGAATTCAGTATTTTCAAGAGCTTTTGTGAAAAGTACAGCGATGTTTTCGAATTTGTTTTGAATTTCAATCAAGAAACGCAGGGATTTTTTTGGTATGTGAAAGGAGGTGGATGCGAAGGTCTGAAATTTCCATCTATGGTAAATATTCTCTATCTATAGTCTCTATCTCATTGTATATTTGATTTGCTTCATTTTTTTATGTTAATCCTTTAGAAATCAAATTCTGTCGTCGACAGTCCAATGACAGAATTTTTTGCTCAAGTTTTGCGCAAGCCAAAAGCCAACAATTCCAACAGCCCTAATTGAAGTAAAGTTGGACCAGTGATATATGAAAGTCTCAACTAATTTTCAACACTCCAATAAAATACCATAAATACAATAAAATATATAAATAATAAAATAAACTGTACCAAGATTAATTTTGGTGATGAATCATTGCGAACTAATATATGTAATTTGAAAAACGAAGTTTGCCACTTCCCTAAATCAATCAAAGTTAATCAATAACTATGAACAAGGTTCGAATTTATTGCTCCTCAGATTGTTTCACTTAATCAGATCTACTATTGTTGTTACTTTTACAGTGAACACGAGAAATTCCAGGACATTCGAGCACGGCAGCTCCTAAACTAGATCGTCTGATTATCATTGGTGATATGTAGGACCATTTGTTAACCACAGAATCGTATCTTTCCACAGAATTCAGCCCAGTAACACTATCGTTACCTCCGATTGCATACAAATATCCATCAGCTTCGACCAAATCGTGTGTACTTCTATAGATGATAAAAAATTGCCACAGAATGAGATTCATGACATCAGATCTCATTTCGATTCATGGAAAATTTATCTCACCTTTTTGTGTTTAATGTTGCAATATTTTCCCATAGATTAGCTTTCGCATCAAATCTTTCCACCGAACTTAGACACAAAGTTCCATCATTACCACCAACAGCATATATTTTTCCATTCAAAGTAGCTACTCCACAGCTACTTCGTCTGTTAGCCATTCCAGGCATTACATGCCATTTGCCTTCCTGTAAAGTGATGAAATTAGAGAGTAAATCTCATAATTTTTTGTTCATGCATGAATATCTCCCTTCTTTCCAGCAACATGAAAACGGCCCTCAGAAAAAGAAAATTATAGGTTGATCAATGATAGTCAGATCGTGTTTTGACCATACAAAAGCCCATATGATGAGAATTTAATCATGAATAGGCTAGTAACTACTTTGCAGTATGTCCTGTGAAAATGGGCTCGGTCGATCCCTTTCTTTGATAATTTTCGATATCTTTCCGATCGTTCATGATCAGAGTTTTTATCATGATAGTATATATGCGTGTTAAAAAGAAAGATAAATCGACTTTTCCTCTTCCGAGTGGCCCTTATTCTGATCAACATCGGAAAAACTTGTAGAAGACTGTTAACCTTACTCTTTCTCTCTTCCTCTTTGAATGATTCACGAATGGGATATCATCACTCTCCATATTAACCTCTTTACTCTTTACTCTCCTTATTATCAGCATTATATCCACCAACAGCAAAAATGAATCGATCCAAACTTGTGACACCAAGTCGAGAACGTCGTGTGAGTGTTGAGGCCAATGGAATCCAATGGTCAGATACTGGATCATAATATTCACACTCATTGTGAACCGCGAAAAGTGCACATCCACCGATAGCAAATAGCAAATTTCGTAGTCCCTTTGGTCGTCGTGATTTGGTTCGAATACTATTCATGCCGATCCTCTGTTCTGGACACAGATGATATTGCATTGCTTCCAGTAGATGATCTTTACTTTCTGGATTACTTTCCAGTAGAGGTTCTTTACAAATTTCATTCATCAAAGTTTTCCGATGAATCAACGGAAATCGAACATGATTCAATAATCGGGCAAGTTGACTTTCTCGTTGCTTAAGATCAAATCTAACCCATCTTATCACAGCTTTGTACACTTCAAATTCATCATACGTTAGTTTCTTATATGATTGCGAACCATATTTCTCACCAAACCATCAGCTGTACACTTCATATTATCCTTTTAATTGTTTCATTATAATTTGAAAAAAAATATTCACAAAAAGAGTAATAAATTCATCAGATAGCTACAATGCACGTCCATACTCTTTGACAAAAAAAAATTTGCTCAACTGAGAAGGACACCAGTTGAGCTTGGCACCAATGAATAGTCGATTGAGCGTAGCGAGTTCTTTTTCTTCAAGAAGAAACTTTTCCTTCACAAGCGCTCACCTAGGAGCCATTTCAAAGAGTACTTTACTCTTTGAGCCATTTGCTTTACCTTTAGCCTTTTTTGTGTCCACCATGTTATTGCATTGTATCACTGTTAAATTATAAGCTGCTTCCAAATTTATGCCCAAGTTTATTAGCTTATTTAGTTTATCAGTTTATTGAGGTGATTTTAGCAATCAGCTTTTCTTGAAATTCACTTTTCGGTCTCCAAAACAAGCAACCTATTCGATAGCACACCAACATATCTCTGAACATTTCCCCAGTCTTTTCTCAAAATGGTGAGTGATTTGGAATTTATTGCGGCAAGTTTTTTACATTCATTAGTTAACTTGATTAACTTAAACCTAATTCAAATGATCAACAGAATCCAAGTGAGTCCACTGCTTCTACCAGCAGTGATTTGAGTCCATATGTTAAGCTCAATGTTGGAGGACAGTTCTTTCAAACAACAATTGACACCCTAATGTCCCAGGATGGAATGCTGAAAAGCATGTTAAAGGGTGATTTTGAGGACAAAAAAGATCCTGATGGTGAGTGAAACCTGAGTAACCTTGTCTTATGAGTATGAAATCAATTTTGGCTCGAAACTTTGTACGCTACATTTATTGTTGCCCTGGACCGTATTTTGGATGTATTCCCATCTTTCAATAATACGCCCTGTCAAGTTTGCCTCCTTTTCTGAGTTATCAAGCAACTGACGATTAATTTTTATTTTGTCCCATCAGGATTCGTGGTGATCGATCGTGATGGTGAAACTTTTTCCGAAATTTTGAATTTTCTGCGAAGAGGTTCCATCTCATTAGCTAGACCAAGAAAAGAATTGGAAAATTTATTGGTCGAAGCGGAATTCTATCAAATTGATCCTCTGATTGATCTGATCAGAAAACACTTATCCAACTCCCAAAAGAGTGTATTAGAATCCGGAAATATTCCTGTGATATACACCTCGTTTGATCGGAAGATATTTGAGGAATTGAAAAAAAGATCCAAACCAATCGTTCATCTAATTTTGGCATGTTAAAATTCAAAAAAGGATGCAGAAGAGAAAGATAATGCTCTACCAATGGAATGGGCTATCGAACTTCTACAAGATTTGTACCTTCATTATAATAGATTTGTTCTATTCTCTATGGAATTGAGCCCTGGTCCAGAGACATTTTGGATCGTCTACTGTGACGGAAGAGAAGCAAAATTCAAGTCCAAGGTAATTTTCACAAACTAAGAGGCCCGTCATACAACTGACCTGTTGGATCAGAGTGAATTTGAAGTTGTGTCCAGGTTGAGGCACTCACAGCTTGCTTCGCTGGCCGTTCTCTACGCACTGACCAGCATGAAGCGTTTTTTATCTCGTCTCCATTATCCTTTCCTGGTCTCTGTCATCGGAAGGAAATGGGAGGGAAAGANGAGAGAAAGAGAGAAAGAGAGAAAGAGAACTTGCTACGCTCAATTGGCTTTTTTTGGTCTACGCTACTGATAGTACCGATAGATTTCTTACCTTCGGTGATATTCATTCAATTTCATCCACGCATGTATATTTCAAACTCCACTCACTATTTTTCGTTTATCTTTCAGTCTCCGGATAAAACACTTGGAATGCTGATGAGTAAGGTGTTCATTCAAGATAATATATGTCCATACATATTCAAACGCCTACGCTAAAACAGAGATGAATGATCATCATCATCCCTCATCTTCCTTCAATCAGAGTGCGGTTAAGATTTTGGCAAACACTGATTTATATCCATTTCCAAGAAATTAAATTTTTGACTGTCACTTTTTCGAAAATGTAGAGTTCGAAAGATCAATTGCTCTCTTCCTTCCCTTTTCGTTTTTTGAATGATTCACCATCGACTACACTCAAACGAGAATGGATGATTGAAGTAGGAGTATTCTTTCGGAAGAGAATGATAATTTAAATGAATAAATTAATAAGTTGAATCGAAAAACCGAGAAATTACGACTTATGACTCGTCCCCTTTTTCATCGCAGCCATCACATTCTGCAAGTCAAAAAAGATTTGCACTGCTCAATTTATTCCAAATGGAAGAATCCAAAATGATCATTACGGATAATTTCATATCAGTAACTATCAGCAAAAATTTTCTCTGGAGAAAAGCTAAACTTCTGAGAAACAACTTCTCATCAAATCGAAATCATTTTTTATGCTATAAAAACTACTAAACGGTGAAATTTTTTCCTTTCTTTTCCGTCTCTTTTATTTTTACTCTTCCTTGGGCATTGGATATAGATTTGTGTCCGGCTCATTGCTGATCATATCTCCTCAGGATTTCTGAACATATCAAGATTAATTTTGGTAAGCCAAAATACAGTATTTTTTGGTCTATCGTCAAATTTGCACAATTTTAGTCAATTCAGTCCAACAACTCAGACGAACTCCACCTCCTCTATTAATCAGTCGATCATTTTCGTCCCTTTGCTGTAGGATTCGTCCTATTTTCAGTCAATTTCCATTTTACTGACTAAATTGATTGAAAACGACACAAAATTATCTGTAAATTTGACGAATTAGACGAAGAAACACTGTATGTAATTTTAAAAAACGGAATTCACCACTTTTGTAAATCAATGATAGTCAATAGCTATGAACAAGGTTCAAATTTATTGCTCCTCAGATTGTTTCACTTAATCAGATCTACTATTGTTGTTACTTTTACAGTGAACACGAGAAATTCCAGGACATTCGAGCACGGCAGCTCCTAAACTAGATCGTCTGATTATCATTGGTGATATGTAGGACCATTTGTTAACCACAGAATCGTATCTTTCCACAGAATTCAGCCCAGTAACACTATCGTTACCTCCGATTGCATACAAATATCCATCAGCTTCGACCAAATCGTGTGTACTTCTATAGATGATAAAAAATTGCCACAGAATGAGATTCATGACATCAGATCTCATTTCGATTCATGGAAAATTTATCTCACCTTTTTGTGTTTAATGTTGCAATATTTTCCCATAGATTAGCTTTCGCATCAAATCTTTCCACCGAACTTAGACACAAAGTTCCATCATTACCACCAACAGCATATATTTTTCCATTCAAAGTAGCTACTCCACAGCTACTTCGTCTATTAGCCATTCCAGGCATTACATGCCACTTGCCTTCCTGTAAAGTGATGAAAAAAGAGAGTAAATCTCATAATTTTTGTTCATGCATGAATATCTCCCTTCTTTCTAGCAACATAAAAACGGCCCTCAGAAAAAGAAAATTATTGGCTGATCAATGATAGTCAGATCGTGTTTTGACCATACAAAAGCCCTTATGATGAGAATTTTGATCATGAATAGGCTAGTAACTACTTTGCATGATGTCCTGTGAAAAGGTGCTCGGTAGATCCCTTTCTTTGATAATTTTCGATATCTTTCCGATCGTTCATGATCAAAGTTTGTATCATAATTTTATATATGCGTGTTAAAAAGGAAGTTAAATTGACTTTTTCTCTTCCAAGTGGCCCTTATTCTGATCAACATCGGAAAAACTTGCAAAAGACTGTTAACCCTACTCTTTCTCTCTTCCTCTTTAAATGACTCACGAATAGGATATCATCACTCTCCATATTAACCCATCAATTGATTCAAAATTGGCTTGCTGAGTGAGCTCATAAACTAGAGATAATGATGATGCCTGAAATTTTTCCTGAAAATGTGTACTTACACGAGGATCAAAGCGTTCCATAGAGGATTGATAATTACATCCATCAAATCCACCAATAAAATACAAACAGCTATCCAAAACAGCTAATCGTCCATGTCTTCGTCTACCATTCATGGCACTCACTGAGCACCATGTATCTGCCAGTGGATCAAATCGTTCAACTGAATTCAAACAAGACGCACCATCATAGCCACCGGCAGCATATATCAGGCCATTGTGAGTGGCACACGCTAGACAGCTTCGTTTGATTCCCATATCTTGAGATAATGACCACCATTCGTTAGCATTAGAATCATAATATTCAGCCGATGATAGTTCTTTACTCTCCTTATTATCAGCATTATATCCACCAACAGCAAAAATGAATCGATCCAAACTTGTGACACCAAGTCGAGAACGTCGTGTGAGTGTTGAGGCCAATGGAATCCAATGGTCAGATACTGGATCATAATATTCACATTCATTGTGAACCGCAAAAAGTGCACATCCACCGATAGCAAATAGCAAATTTCGTAGTCCCTTTGGTCGTCGTGATTTGGTTCGAATACTATTCATGCCGATCCTCTGTTCTGGACACAGATGATATTGCATTGCTTCCAGTAGAAGATCTTTACTTTCTGGATTACTTTCCAGTAAAGGTTCTTTACAAATTTCGTTCATCAAAGTTTTCCGATGAATCAACGGAAATCGAACATGATTTAATAATCGGGCAAGTTGACTTTCTCGTTGCTTAAGATCAAATCTAACCCATCTTATCACAGCTTTGTACACTTCAAATTCATCATGAACATTCAGGTGATTACTTGAGATGAGATCCTCGAGCTAGAGGAAATGAGAAAAGATTAATCGATGAATTAATGAACCAAATTACCTGATCACTATAAGTGTTCGTAATAATAATCACCTCTTTGTATGACAGTGCTAAAAATTCCTCAGTTTGTGCAACGGCGGGGAAATTTTCGACCACAAATTTATCGGAGGTTGTGTACAATTCTTCACAAGAGTAAGCATCCGCAAAATGTCTTATTCCCAAACAATTGCTAGGCTCCAATTGGCAGAGTAAAAATTTGCAACATGCCTCTCGAACGGTATTAATTTGAAGTAAACTGGCCGCTGGGAGCAATAATTGGACATTATCCTCACTGATTACGATTTCGCCAGTATATGCGTAATCAACTAGCAGTTTGAGAGCATCAAAATCGATATCGTGTAAAGTTATCACAGATTTGGTACGCTCCACCATTTCATCTGCTGGGTGAAAAATAAGAAAAGCAAATAAAAAGAAAAATATACCAAACACAGAAAAAATTGATTAGAAAACCAATAAATAGAGAATAATGATTATTTTCAAGACATTTTTTCTGTGTAATCACGATAATTTTGAATGAAATCTTGCTTCACGCTTTTAGAATAGATATTGTTTAGATTTCTTGTGACGAAACGAAAAATCAACCACATTCATTGATTGGATAGATATGTGTAATGACTGTTTCAAGACCATATACTAATTTGAACATTCATCAGTATTGACAGTTAGTCTGGGGAGACAAGTGGAACTGATTTGTACATACTATTTTTGGGTGCATAAAGGATTCATTTAAAAATTGGCCTCATCAAGCAAGTTATCATTCACGCTGATCGCAAATAATGAAAGACTCATCAAAGTCAACCATTAAATTAAGGTAGAGAGAGTGGGTCGATGTGGATAATTTTTGACCATTTCATTTTCTCTCTCTCTTACAAAAAACCTGAAAATATAGTCAGTAGCTTGATTCCATTATTATCTTTACCCTGTTCAGATGAATGTGGCCTCAAAAATTTTTAGTGGACTTGAATTGAGAATTTTTTTTTCTCTTCTTCTACTCATTCTTTATGTCCTCACTATCTTAAATTTGATGGACATGAAGTGTATCTTGAAGTGGAGAGAGATAAAGCAGAGTATACAAAGTATAGTTTGCCCAATAAGCTCAATTGAGCTTTGGCCTCGAGCATTAATCGGTGGCTGAGTTTCGAATAGTAAGTAGCAAAAAATCTAATAGCATGCGAATCGATTGATTGTACATGATCAAATGCACACAAATCAATAGTGATTCTCATTCATATATAAGTGTGTATACATACACTCACACACATACAACATGCATACATACACACCTAATATTAGAAACAATAACTTGGTTCAGCTTTTTGGGAAAATATGAAAGAGAAAGAACAAAAATCAAAAGAAGAATAAAAATTGACTGGTTAACTGAGTTAGCTTCTGTCCACATCAAAAAATGGCCCAGCTTACGCAATACGTATATGCAAGGTAAGTCCTCAATTATTTGGTCAAAAGATTGATCTGAATCGCTCTCAAGTGTTGTGTGAAGTAAGGTATAGAAGATGAAGAGGAGGAAAAAAAGGTAAAAGCAATCATCAAATAAAAAACTAAGCAACTTTTTGGCGGTATACAAATAATGTACTAATAATAATGATGATGTAGTTGTACATTGAACTCATATGTTAGAGCGTAGGTTGAGAAAGAGAGTGAAAGAGATAAGATAATGTTGAGAAGAAGAAATCATCAAGAGAAATCAAATCATCTAATGTATTATAAAATTGGAAAGATGTAGCATGCAGTAGAAGATATTGTATACACCTTACACAATAGATTTATCGAAATTATTATTTTCTGCCAAGCTATATGGTGAATGTTTGATCAATGGATTAATCGTATCGAATTCATTCTCAGATCATTAAGTAAAGATATACCGCCTATTACCGTTATATTACTGATAAAAGCTGCAATCATAAGAATCTCTTTTTCTTTTCCATTCGAAATGTATTAATATCATGAATTCTTTTACATGACGTTATACATGTACATGTATGTTATATACTTACTGTTGAACATGGCATCAAAGTATGCACTTGTGGCGCATAGAACAACTTTGTGGGCTTTTAGATGAGATCCTTTAACTTCCAGAGAAACATCACATAGACGATCATTTTTTCTCATGAAATCCATGATGGAAAGAGCATTGTTCGCATGATCATTGTTAGCATAGTTGACCGAACGTATTCTGGGTACTTTGCCGTTAATTGAACCATTGATACTGTTTCCATTACCGGTGGTGGTGATAGTGGTGGTGTTGGTGGTACATGATGTTAGGGCTGATGAATGATGATTAGTATCAAAATTGTCATCACTTGTGAGCTCATCACACACTGAAGATGATGCGGAAGATGAGGAGAGTGATGATGAAGATGAGCCTAATTTTTCAATGTTAGCAGTCAATTTTTCTTGACTTGATTTCCTGAAATTCATAAGAGACAGGAGAGAAATAGAGAAAAAAAGATGGTCATTAAGATGGTGAATATTGATTTCCAGAGTGATAAAAAGTATGTATCATGAGAGATATCAATTAGTGTTTATCATTAGAACGATGCTATCGGTTGGATAGAATGGAATAAATTATGACAAACTGGACCATGAGTGTGATCGAAAAAATCGTCAAGATCAGCATGGAAGATGAGATCGGTGAGATTTAACATGTAAAGCATGAAATCGTAAAATGATGAAAAGAATACGGGAAGTAAGGTTCAATCAATTTTCCTCGGTATCAAAGCATGGTCAAAAATGTATGTTATGCAACTGACAGTGGATAAAAGAGTTGTACGATAGGTCATTATTACTGTTATCAAATGGCTAAGATTCATTTATCAAAACTGAACGGTTATAATGAAATTCGAATTCGGGAAGATATTGAGATATTGTCATTATGCAATTGTAATTGAGTAATGGAATTAGAAGAATTTTTCAACCTGCTTTCGGATCAAGTTTGTCAAATTGGATTGGAAATTTCTTTCCCTCTCGCTCTCTCTCTCTCTCTCTCTCTCTCTCTCTCTCTCTCTCTCTCTCTCTCTCTCTTTCATCTGACCTCTTCCTTCCACTAGCATTACCATTTCCAGCTTTGTTTGAGGGAAAATAAGGGTGATTCAGGTTAAAATATCATGCAGGTTTTTGGAACACACACACTAATTCTCAAGAGTAAACCTTGAGAACTGAAATAATCATTTTGTAAACATCAGATTATCTTTCTTAGATTCCTAATAGAATTGAAATGGGATTTCCATGAAATCCCTCTTATTTAGAAATGAGATTTTTTTTCGCAATCAGAAAGAAATTAAGCTGAATGACGATAGTTTCTACTGGGCATTGATTGCTGGAAGTGTAAATGTCCAAAAGCTACAAAATCATCTTCTTACCCAATCGATCAGAAAATGCTTTGACCAAATAAATTAATAATCGTAATCGAACAATTAGCGATTGGCGAGCAAAGATTGGGGAAAAGAGAAAGAACCCTGGAAAACTAGGAGTGATAATATTGTGAAAGATTTCTGAACTTTCCGTTAGCAAGAAAATGGCGAAATTCGAAACATCATCATCATGAAATTCTCATCATTACGCTGATTGTCATATGAAAAAAAAGAAATCGCAACATTAAAAAGAGTGACATAACAAAATCTTGAAGCTCAAAAGTATCATTGAGATCAAGTCTACATCTTTCCTGGAATCATTGAAATTTTTTATCTCTCTCGCTCTTTGATTGCTGAGTCCGAATGATTATCATCATGAAACTGGTTAGAATGTTGAATTGAATTGATGAAATGCGGGCTTGAATCGCCCCTTCCATCATCAAGAAAGGTGAGAATAATGAATTTTCACTAGTGGGCCATTATTTCCTCTTCTGCCCTAAAATGTGTAAGAGAAGTCATTGAGGATGAGAAGAAAATCACGAAACCCCTTGATACAATTCATGCTCATTTTAATGCCCTGTTTATCCTAAATTCAGACTGTCCGGAAGCGAGAATACCCACCACACATGTAGTAACGAAAATCATCATGAAGATGTTCTTAACGATATTTCAACATTGAATTTGATCTAAACAAATGTGCAACCCACAACTGAAATATACACTCACACACATCAGCAAATATTATGGAATATTTTTCTTTTCCTCCTCATAATAGCTGATAGATTGAGTGTAACTTTTGTTTTTCGCCATAAAAAGAGCGGGAAAATCATCCAGGCGACGGCAATTAATCTCATGGGGTGAGAAAGGGTTGGCTCAAGATACAAGATTGGGCTGACAATTGTGAGAGTAAAGGAAGGCTTGCAGGAAAAAATCGGAAGGTTGCAAATGAAGAAGCAGAGTAATAAATGATAGTATAAAGAGCAACAAGTGATTATCTAATTACATGGTAACATTGATGATTATCATGATTAAGATGATGATGGTGGTGATGATGCTTGCTCTCTGTGGTAGATAATCCTACATTAAATGCACACACACACAAAAAGAAGACGCGAAGAGAGATACCCAAATGATGCTCAGTTGCAATGAAAATTGTCCATGAATGAAGATAAAAAAGGTGTCCTTAATCACAATGATATGTATATGAGTGATGATAATGAGGATTCACTGATAATTCATCAGACTCTAGAGGAAGAGAGCGAAATAGAGAGAAAGAGATGCTGAATCGACTTTTTACTTCCTTTTGTCACTCAGAATTTCCGTTTCCTCATCGCTTTTTTTTCACTCTCCTCCTTTCGGCACATTGGCATCAGACAGACAATATGTAGTCATAATCATTTGGGTCATCAGACTAGCTCATATTCATGTCAGCAAAGTTTGTCGTAAGCCTTTCGATCGCTTTGTCAATAAGCCATGTCCGAATGCAAATGATGCTGTTGATGATGATGATCAAAATTCAATTGGAGACATGTGGAGCGACATGACTTCTAAACGATGGACAGAACTTCAATTTTTGGACACATACAACACGATCGATGGCAGATAATTCATTTGCTTAAGTGAGAATCAATCAACTTTTACATCTTCATGCTCATAGGCTTTGGAAATAGAAACAAAAAAACGTGATGGTGAGAAAATTCATGCACTGGCAAGGAGAACTCACTGAAAAAAATCAACACAAATCGATACAGTTCAAATGATAAGGTAAGTGATGAAAAAAACTGAATCAGATTGAAGAGAAAATCACTCAACTGGCGAAAGATGAAGATAAAGAAGGTGATGCGGATGGAAGTGAGGCCAAAAGCGAGAGACAAAAAATGAGAGGTTTCCTCAAGATTATGGATGAGTAGACTGTGAATTGGAATATAAATTTTTGAGTGAGAAAGAGAGAGCTCTCCTCTCACCTGAACAGGTAAAAGAGAGTGAGAGAGAGAGTCCGAAAGAGAGAGAGAGAGAGCAAAAGGAGAGAAACTTCAGATGATATGAAGCTGATACTTCATTCATCCTCTTTTAGAATCTACACTTTGCTCTTTATACACATTCAATTGTAGTGAATTCTAAGTTTGCATGGAAGAGAGAGAGAGAGAGAGAGAGAGAGAGCGAGAGAGAGCGAGTACCGTTACTCGATGATTTTGTTAGACTCCCAGCATGAGTATGTATACATGTTTATATGTTCATGAATGTGTGTGTATAAGAACGACAGATAGTTCAAACACTTCATGAATAAAAGTTGTAAGAGTGAGGAGAAAAGAAAAAGATGAAGAGAATAAAAAAAGACTTTTATGTCATCACAGGACCAGCATCACATCATCAGAAAGATGATGGAGAAATAGAGAGAAAACGATGTTGGTCGGATATACATGTAAGTGAATCGGAAAAGAGTTCAAAAAGGGGATACAACAGCAACAACATGATGAGGAGGGATGAGAAGTCAAATGATAGTATAAATATACTAACACAATAATGTGTCATCTTGAGCTGGTGGTTTATCAGCTCCACTGACCTGCTGGCCTCGATCGAATTCATACTAAGTCTGGCCACAAATTCGATTGTAATGTGTGGTAGTGATAGATACGATTATTCAGCCTTCACCTTGAATTTTTTTTGTTTCTTCAACAATCAGACAAAAAAAAAACAGCATACCGAAAAAAACAAAGAAAATATACTACCGAATTAAAATGACCACATAATAGGATTGCAACATGATCTCCAAAACAACTTGTAAGTCATTTCGGAAAAGTTTTAACCCCGAAAAAAAAGTCTTCCTGTTCAAATGTTGGAATATTCAAATGGCAGTTACATGTAAAGCGATTGGCATGAACACTGGCCAGTCTTGAATGGCTGAATGTATCAGTAAAAAGTGATCAACAACAGTGTTTGGTTTTCCGATAGATTGACTCAATTTGTATGTATGTATGCTCGGAATAGAATCGCTTGAACCTGGAAAGAGAATGATCTTGAAATTTTGGATGAAGAGGAAATTCAAGAAGGTGTCCTCAATGCTTTTGTAATGCTCGATTTCAGATCCATTCATCCATCCATCCATCCATTGAGCGATAGAAGACGATGGAGAAGAAGTGTTGATGAATCAATTGAATAAAATAAACTGCTAGCTCATCCATACTCAATTCTTGGCCACAATTAGAGCGGTTCAAAGTAACACTATCAAGTTCATTCAACAGTCAGTGAAATTGATCAGTCCGACAGCTAAATCAAGTTCACTTGCCAAGTTCATTTTGACTATTTACTTTCCTATCTTTTTTAACTACAGTGATTACTACCACCACTGGTGTACTTAAGCCTATCATGACTAAAATGAGCACTTTGCAAGTAATCCAAAGCTGAACACATAAAATTTAAATGTACATGCACATTCATATGAAAACGGATGCATGATCTTCACATCATGATTTCTCTCTCTCCCCAGCAATTTTAATATGCCCACTTCATGATAGATCTGTTCAACTCTGTATCCATCGATAGTTTTAGGCTTATTACCTGGAAAATATATTGAATTCATTTGACTGACAGATGAGTAGTAAGAACATGATCTGAGAACTTCCTGTTTTCTTTCTTCTACTCTTTGCCATACCAGTTACAGATCTTGGCGCCAACAAAATAAGAATAATATCACTTAGTGAACCCTTTCGCTTTTCTTATAGCATAGCTGAAAGAGTTCTCCCTGCATCTGCTTCCTCTACCCCCCCCTCTCTGACATTTCATGGTTAAAATTCTGTGTGAGAAAAACTTTTTCTTGTATATACTAGTATATTGCATGATGGAATAGAATTTATCCTAGCTCCATCTACTCAGCCTTCGCTGCTCACGCCTTTTCATCAACATCTCTAACCGGGAAAACTTTGCCGAGGTCGATGAACTTTATTGATACAGCTTCCTTCTCTCTCTCTCTCTCTCTCTCTCTCTCTCTCTCTCTCTCTCTTTCCTTACTTTGAAGCTCTTTCTCTCGTCAATTCATTCTGAGCATACACACACACACGTACGTATATATTCAGATATTATACAATCGATGAAAAAATTTTGTGTTCAACCATTCTTCAGATGATTGACATTGCCCAACTATTAACACTGCCTGATTCTATTCTATTCTGTTTCTATTCATTTGTCCAACGTTTGTTTAAAGCTAATCACGTCGATTCAGGTCTGTGAATAGGATAGCAGTTTTCTTGGTTACTATACACAATGGCTAAATGATGGCTACAGGCATAGCAATCCACATACAGTGTCCACCCTGAAAAACTTTCCATGAAGTTGAGCTCATTCGTGGTTATAATAGGCGAAATAAAACAGCGATTTGTTCAACAATTGAGCTTGAATATGCTTACAAAGCATCTGAATAATGCTCTCAACTGGATCGAAGATTGAGAATCTTGGAGATATGAGTGAGTTTTTAGTATTGGTTCTATGAGATATTGATCGCTATCATTTGAGGGGAAATGAAATGAACAGCGTCCATAAAAATGAACATCAATCTAGTTGTCCAAGGTTATCGAGATGGTGGCAGTTATCAATCCAGTCGGAAATTTTTTTCCCCAATTTCTCGCCACTCATATTGTCCAGACAAATAAATCAAGAGGCATTATTTTCGGCTAAAACTCATTACTTTCGCAAACAAAATGCTTGATGTAGCAGAATGAATGCAAGATACACACATTATCTGGTTGATGGCTGATAAGTGTTGCATGATACACACCATCTGAAGAACCAGAATTGTATATTTTGGGTGTGTGCGTATGGTGACAAGTTAGATTGTTTCCAGAATATCGATCGAAAACGTCCTCGAACTTCCCTCTCTCTCTCTCTCTCTCTCGAACACACATCACGTAATACAAACTCTTACTCCTTCAACTCCCACTTCTGGTGTCTGATGATTCGAGGCTCTTGAACTTCACCAATATCATTCATGCTTTTTGAGTTCTATTGATCAGTTGTAGATCGACGGAATACAAATTCCCAATCTAATATTGCTCTATTCTCATGCAGCAGGGCAATATAATGATTTATGATCTAATCTAGTAATGATGGCCACTGATGACGATTATGCTCCACCCATTTCGAATGACTATGAATGGAAGCTTGTATCTATGTGTGTGTGTGTGTGTTGGGTGTTCATGATAAAATTCAGATTGGAAGAAAAAAATATGGTGTCTGAATAAGATGTCAAGAAACTCCATCAGGCCGTTTCGAGCGGAGCAGTCTGTGGCATTGAATTTCAGGACCTTAAATGGAATCGGATAAGCATGACGTTTCCAAAAAACACACACATAAAAGATTATCTGACACGTTGAGATAGTGTTTGACAAGTGGATACATGAAAGAGAAAATGTATCGTAATCATTGCATTCATCAGAATGCTTGAACACGGATAAACTCAACATGAGGTGAGAGATAAAATTAATCGTGAGAGAAATCATCTTCAAATGGGAGAAGTTGTAGATCGATAAAGAGAGAGAGAGAAACTTCAAGACACTTGTGTAAGAATTCTGAAAAAAATTAAAATGCTAAATTCAATCTGTGATTACCATCGTGCCCGGTCATCGTTCTCATGACAAGAAGGTAGATGATGATGGTGCCTTTTTCGTATGGTGAACAAACTTGCTGACAATTTACATGAATTATCATTCCTCATGGTCAGACAGGATAATCATTTTGTGCCCAATGGGCATGACATGGATACATTTGATCTGTTACATGCACATACACACACACATACACACACTCATACACATAAGCACATAAGCACATTTGAGTAGACCACAGTATTGAAACTTAATGATGACATTCATTCGTGTTCGAAAATCAAAACGCTATTTTCTGATCATCATAAAGAAAAAGTTGGAACATTAATTCGGTGTAGAAAATTACCTTTCAGGTGAGCGTTTCATCGATGCTGGACTATCTGGTGGAGTGTTCATTTGGATGGCAGTCGAATTGGTAGGACTGGCAGTGGCCATGGAGGTGGTGATGTTGGTGGCTGTGATTTTGGAAGTGCTTGTAATTGTAGCACCGGTGGATAATTCGGTTTTTGGTGTAGTTACACATGATTTTTGGTCCAAAGAAGCTGCTGATGATGCTGTTGTGAGCCTGGAGATTACATCATAATCAATGATAAGAGAAGAAAAAAAAATTTCATGAAGATTTAAAGAATTTGAGATGTGGAATAAGAAGAAGGAGAAGAAAGATTGAGATCACTAAATAGTATCAATATAAGCTTACATGATGGGAACGATAAATCCAAATGATTGAGAAGATGTTGATGGAACTGAGTGAGTAGCTTGAAATGAGATTGGTGTTCAATTGATGTAACTCTTCTTTTTTTCGACTCTTTTTTCTGAACTGCTCTCCTCAGTTGAAAAGTAGTAGACAAAAGGAACAGCAAATAACAAATGGAATGATCACGAGCAAAGAAAGAGAGAGAGAGAGATAAAATCTATTAAACACGATATTCACTTATGCTGGGAAGTAGTTCATCATAATTGAAATAAAAAAAATCGTTGTCCATAGAACTGATCGAAAACGACGGCCAACGAAATCGAGACACATATCATCTAGACAGTACAGTTTTTCCGTCTCTCACTTACAGTCACAATTCAATCGGGATTCTCTGTATGATGATATGGTTATGATGATGGAGAGAGTGGAAATAAACAAACTCGCTCTCTCTCTTCCTCTCTCTTCCCAACTTAAGACGTCCGAAGGAGATGCTTTTATCACTACAAGAAGTAGAATAATTGTGTATGTTGAGAATGATAGTAGGACTTGAGGTTGTCTGGGGAACCATTGAGACGATCATAAAGCAACTACTTTCACATCACTATTTGATAGAAAAGAAGACGACTCTCCGAACACACACAAGAAGAGTATGAGAGAGAGAATCCTATGGACTTTTTCTATGGAGTTTTTTTCCACCAACCACCAAAAAGATTCAATCGAAAAAGAGAGAATAGAAATTGCTAGGATGAGAATAGCGCAGGACATCCACTTGGAAGTGCAGATAGGGGAACTACAGATGTTAGATCATTTGTTTCGGTTCTGATGATCATGATGGGAAAACTAATCAATGGCAATGATCATTGACTTTGAAAAGGATTGAAAGTCAATGGACATGAGTGTTGGTGTGAGAAACGAAGTGTAATTATGTGTGTGAATCAAATTAAATTTTTTGATAGAATTTCTCTCAATTTTTCCCTACTCTAACCAGTGATCCAGATGGAAGGTCACAAAAATTGCTTCCGATGGCTTATTGATGGCTATTGTTTCCAGTTTTCTTCTCTTCAATAGGATTTTCACATTTTATTAACTAATAAAATTTAATGCCTTTTCATTGCTGTTAATTTCAATTGAAATTGTTGCATCAAGTAGCGATTGAGGAGTCCTTACAATCTTTAAATTGAGGGAAAAAAATCATTTAAAGTCATTGAAAATCACAAAATTACATAAAACAGATGAGGTGTTGATTGAGTTATGAAGCATTAAGGAGAGACAAATTTATTCCGTGGTACTATATTTCGATTTATCAACGTTGCTCTTCGCTTTATCGGCAATTGTTGAGCCTATGGCTGAGCCTCCCACTTGTGACCCTATGGTCGATGTTCCTTTAAATTTAAATTTGAACATATGATTAGAATTTATAATTTTCTCTTGAATCAAGTAACACTTACCCATACTACTTGGACCTGGAATGGTAGACCCCATACTGGATGCTCCACCAATATTTGAGTCCATCGTCGATCCTCCTACCTGTGATCTGATGCTGGAACCCATTGTGGAAGCTCCTACATTTGAGCCCATCGTTGAGCCCATCGTGGATTGTCCAATACTTGAGCCCATTGTTGATTGTCCAATATTTGAGCCCCCAATAGTCGATCCAATATTCGATCTGGATCCCACTGTACTGCCGCCAACAGATGAGTCCATGGTGGAAGCTCTGGAGCTATCAACAGCCGATATATTGGAAGCCCCCATTCCAGAGACACCCGAAAGTGCGGACATTTGGGAAGTTTGGGACATACCGGATGCTCTGGAATCAATGCCACTGACTCCGGACGTTGTGCTTGGCATTGACGAATCAACATTACTACTCATTTGAGAGCTCACTCTACTTCCATCCGCTCTTGAGCCCATTCCACTGGTCGGTACCGCAGGAGAACTGCCGGCAGTTGATAGTGGTGGTGCACCCGCCAGTGGATCCTGTGAAAGAGGAGGTTGATTTTGTTCTTGGACATTACCTTTATCTCCACAGACACACAACACCAATAGAACCATTATTCCGAGAACACTTACGACGCCGATAAGCCATAGATCGATGGCCGGTGTGACTAGCACGTTATTGGCATCTTTCACACTCAGAGCAGAGGCTCCGATAATGGAAGTGAATAAGGATAATATCACCATTTGTGATCAATGGTGATGATGATGAAAAAATTAAATGTTTTGAGAATAGTTTTACTTTGAATGGGCAAAAAATGTCCAAAAATGGTACGGAAAATCGTCCAAAGGGAGACGATTATGATCGTCGAACAAAAAATGTACACATTAGCAAAATTATGGGATTAGTTAATTGGTCAGTATAGGGAGAGAGGTAGAAAAAGAAAATTCATCAATCATTCAATCGAAAATCATTGACGAACGATTAACAATGAGCTGATAATTTCGCCATCTCTTCAGAATAATCTTGAGCTTTTTTTCCCTTGAATGCTAATCAAATTGATGGATACGAATTTTGGGTGAGGATACGAATGTAGAGAAAAAATATCGAGTACAAAAATAAATAGAAAAATAAATATATCTCAAATATTCAAATGAGCATTTTTTTTATTCATTTTTGTACGATTATTTTCATTCCGAATTATTTTTTGAACACATTTTTCAAGCTCAAAAAAGTCACTTTTTCTCGGTGGCGCTACTGTTGCTAGTGTTTTCAAAAAAATTTTTTCAATTGATTATGATGACTCACAAGTTTCTCATGTGCGATCTTGATGTCAATTGTTTACCTTGTGTTTGATCGAGTTGTGTTTTGGTTGATTTGATTGGAAATTTGTGTGATTATTGGGTTAAAGTATTGGATAATCAAGTGGTCAGGAAAGGTGAAGGTAACATTGTTATCCAGATACGTGGTGGAGAGCCAGCGTCAAAGCAAGTGGAGGAAGGAGAAGAAGAAGAAGGTTGATCGTCATCAACCATCAACAACAAAATTGTACACACACATATTGTTTTGATCATCATCGTTTGGTGTGGTGTTTAGAAGAGAGCAAAGAGATTGAGAGGTAGAGAAAGGCGATATGGCTTCACTACGAGCTGTACATGGTTCCGAGAGAATATTGAATAAATTGTTCAAATTAATTGATTCGGCCGAATATTATGAGGCCCATCAAATGTATCGAACAATATATTTTCGTTATTTGAATGCAAAAAGATACAAAGATTTGGAAAATTTACTCTTTAATGGAGCTATTTTACTGTTAGAACGTAAACAATACAATTCTGGTGCCGATTTGGGTGTACTTTACATTGAAACTTTGAGCCAAGATGGTGATATTAAAGAGGGTAAGTCAAAAAATGAAAATGAGTGCCTTGCTTATGTAACATGTTTGATTGTGTAAATTGTGTTTATTTTGATTCTGGATGTAGAGCAATTGATGTGTTACTCAATAGACACACGCTCTCCAGAGAGTTGAGAAGGGTTTGGTCAAATTAGTTGATCTTTACTGATATTTTCATCCTAAATTTATTGATAATCATCCACGTTATCACGACAAACTCCATAAAAGGCTCAATTTTTTTCTCTACCACTTTCCTCATATAGCAACTGGGTTGTAAGAGGAAAACATCGAGTGGGCTGCTCACATATGCTCCCCTTCATAAATTGTGTGCTCACTTTCTAGTTGAATCTGGTATTTATCAATTTTTTTCTTCTTCTCTCTTTTATCATTTTAGCTCTCCAAGATCCTAAAGAATGCAATCAACTATGCGAAAATGTTGGTAAAATTATGTCTCTGATACCACCTGGAACCCCTGAAAGACTCAATTTTACACTAACCACTTTGAAACTGAAGCCTTCTATTTTCCCTATTCCATTAATTCATCGAGAATTTGCCATCATAACATGGCGTGAGAGGAACTTCACTGATTCTAGGTATCACTTCCTGCATTGTTCTTTTGTATGTAGTGAAGAGTGTGCCACCATGTTGATAGAGTATCATGTCGCCTGTGGATATCCATCCGAGGCCGATCTTTTCATAGCTCAATTTATACTTCAATTATTGTGTCTAAAGAAAATTAACTTCAGCTCATTATCCTCTCAATCACAAAATGAGTACCGAGAACGATGCTTGTCTTCCACTCAAAACGAAGGAGCTTCATCTGCTCCTCTACCGGATAGTCTCAATCTTTCGAAAGTGACACCAAAATCCAGCCAGCACGCCTTCGCGAACTTGACTCTACAATATTATCTTGCCAAACATCCACAGATCAAAGCGAATAATCCATCTTCTATTCTGCCTCTCATAAATTTCCTTTGGTTTCTTCTACTCGCCATTGAAGGGTAAATACAATTCATTCCTTTCAATCGTTTCTCTCCATTAACCCAAACTTGATTTCTCTCCTTATTAGAGGTAAATCATCAAATTTCACTCTGCTATGTGAGCTTTATTCGGTGGTACTCAAACGTGATCCATCGTACAAGGAATACCTGATTCGCATTGGTGAATTGTACTTTGGTATCAAGCCACCCCAGAATCGCAGTGGTTTCGGTGGCTTCCTGAACAATTTCTTGCAATCTTTCATGGAAGAAGGTGATGAAGAAATGGTTGATGAGGAAAATTCATCCAACACTCAGCAAAGTAATGAGAGTCAACCGGCTGCTCAACAGCAACCAAGAACTGTTACCGGCGGCGAAGATCTGGACTAAGTATCCAGCAAGTTTTCCACCATGTGAACTGAACATCTAGTAATAAATATTATGTAGAAAATCGGTGAGAGAGCTATAGACAAATCCGTGATAAATGAATAACTTTTCGAAACTATGTACGGTCATTCAATTGACCCCATTGACCATTAAGGTTTCCAACTTCATCTTTTTCTCTCGCTTTTCTTCTTCAACAACAATCAAAATGCTTTATATCTCATTCGAAATAAATCAATGAGGGTGCTATTTCCCTGTGGAGAAAAATCAGCATGAGAACAAAAAATTTTTTCCCCCACAAAATCTTCACAGTCTCGCTGACCATTTATCAGAGGCTATCTTGACAGCAAATTTTTTTACAACTCATTCATTCGTCAGTCTAATAAACGGCGGACAGAGAAAAATGCATCCGAACACCTATGACACTGACAAAGCCCCTGCGAGCCACAGCTTTCCCAAAAAATTCTTTCCATTGATCAAGTTTATGAGAGTAACATTCATGATATCCATCGAAATAGCGGTAAATAATGAAACATTAGCAAAAGCTTCTCACTAAAATTAGCCGCTAGCTATACAGAACGAGATCGCTGCTGTGATCGTTCTTGAATACTGTTGATTGACACCACAAGACATGCCGAATATCATTTCGATTCTCAATCAAGGAGGGAGAAAATTTTTCCTCAACACACATTCCTCCAATATAATGGTACATGATTGGATTGAAAAGTGGCCCATCTTGCAAGACGGTATGCTGCAGGTATGCAGCATTACATACCTCTATTCAAAGGTATTCCCAGAAGTCACCGAACATTCTCCATCTTTTGGATGGGGAAAAGTAGTCTATTGCTCATGCGCCTTGAAAATTGTCTTTTGGATTCTCAAGATACAAAAACATCACTTTATTTATTTATATTGATCATTATTATTATCATATATACATATATTTTGTCTTTTGTCCTAGTCTTTTGTGGGGAAAAATTAATTTCAGTATACAAACAATGATCATCATGTGTATTCAAGTATGCATTGAATAGTTAAATGAATGTGATCATCAACATGAGCACAGTGTTTATCGTGTGCAATCATCGATAGAAAAGAAAAACATATTTACTATAGCCATTCATAAATATATCATTTAATTTATGAAAACACACACAGAGAGAAAGAAAGAGAGAGAGAGAGAAAGTGAAAATATTTGGCTTGATTAATTAAACAATTTAATCGTGATTTAATGCCTAAACTATACTATCTTCCTGATGTAAAATGTCTAACAAAATGAAGGAAATGGTCGGCGGATGCTGTGTGTGTAGTGATGAAAGAGGTTGGGCCGAAAATCCGCTGGTCTATTGTGATGGACATCAGTGTAATGTTGCTGTGCATCAAGCGTGCTACGGTATTGTGAGTGTTCCTCAAGGACCATGGTTTTGTCGAAAATGTGAAAGTCAAGAGAGACAAGCTAGAGTAGTAAGTAAAATAATATTCAAATGTGCAGTTGATAATAATTTTGAAGACCGAAGAAAATACGCCAGAATTCTCTAACAACTTTGGAGAGATGTGTTGTACTACTGTTACCTTATGACTTTCTATATTGTTTCTTTATTTCTTCTTCTTCTTCCTTCTTTTCATTCATACATTTATTGGTTATCTTTTCTACATTTTTCAATGGCTCACTAGAAGCATAACAAAAGTGTTAAATCCAGAGTTCATCAAAAATCAGAGCAAGAGTGCGAAGAATATGTAAGATTGATGGATCAAATTTTCTTCTTTTGACTTGTGATTATCCTTTTCCTGTGTTGTTTAATTCTTCCAGTTCCTATTCACATCATACTCCATCAAATTTTCATCATTTTTTCTCTTTAATCAGACTATAATGATTACTATTTTCACAATGTATCAAATGAACGGTAACTATTGCCATTGTCTTTCTAATGGCAATGTACTGTGTCACACTATTACTGAAGAGTGACTGCGCATTCTTGATTTCAAATTCGTTCTGAAAAGAGAAAACATGGAAAAAATTCATTGATTCATTCCAATATCTTTATGATTATCACTTACAAAAGCCTCAACTGACCAATCTGTTCAATTCAACAGAGATGTGAACTATGTCCTTCCAAAGATGGTGCCCTGAAAAAGACCGATAATCATGGCTGGGCTCATGTTGTGTGCGCACTATACATTCCCGAAGTTCGATTCGAGGACGTAGTCACCATGGAACCGATCCTATTGGCCATGATTCCACCTGATCGATATCATAAAACGTGCTACATTTGTGAAGAGCAAGGTAAAGAAAGCAAAGCCTCCATTGGAGCATGTATGCAGTGCAATAAACCTGGATGTAAACAGAACTTTCACGTTACTTGGTAAGCTACGGACAATTTTCTATTTTACCAGGAAATAAAAAACTTTAGAAGACTGACCATTTTTTTCTCAATCAGTGCCCAAGCAGCCGGTCTCTTGTGTGAAGAGAAAAGCAATTATAACGATAATGTCAAATATTGTGGTTACTGTGCACATCATTATCAAAAACTGGTATGTCTAATTTGTCCATGTAGTTCATTCCTTTTCTTTCAATGTATCAATGATCAATTCCACAGAAGAAAGACAGTTCAAATATCAAGACAATACCTGCTTTCAAGCCAGTTCCATCAGCTGATTCCACTCCAGAATCTGAGAAGAGGTCTCAAAGCTCGCTGAGCACATCTACACCAAATGGCACAGCCTCATCCAGTGACACTGTTAGACAGCCAAAGAAGAAAAACTCAAAATCAAATAGCTCAGCTTCTAGTTCTTTATCTGGAAGCTCCACTCCGAATGGTCCCACAAGCATTTCTACAGGTCATACTGGGTTGGGTAAGTAATCTGATCAACCTAACTCTCAGCTGAACTCATACTCGAGATACAACTAGAAGACTTCTAAAATAATATTTCTCCAGGCTCACGTATGATGGAATCCACTCTCGATGAACGTGTCAAGTCTGATAAGAAGAAACGCACGAGTACTGCATCGATAACTTCATCAGCATCGCAATCTCCACTCGCCCCTTCAGCATCTCCCAACCCGGTTAATTGTAAAGACTCTACCACGGCTAATAATCGTACAAACTCTGCAAACACAGCAAGTCATTATGCATCAACACTTCACTCTAATTCTGGAAGCAATCAGAATGCCTCGCCAAATTCAACACCGAATTTTTCATCTATGTATGGATCTTTCGGTCATAAAGAGAGTCTCACAAAAAGCACCAGTCTAGATAGGGAAAAGGAGCAGGATGAAAAATCCTCACTGCCAAAGAAAATTAAATCCACCAAGGCCTCTAAGGCAGTCAAGAGACCTATTCAATCAACTGGGTAAATTTTAAATTTCATTGTATTCTTGAAAATTCCCTCTTTTTCTAACTATCGAGATAATACACACGGACTAGATCACTGAGTGCCCAATCTTTTTTCTCTTGTAACTAAATAGCTTTCTATGATTATGACACTTGAGAATCTGAACAATCAGGATCAATTTACCCAGCTTAATCATAGCTTTTCCTAATTGTTGTTCCTCATTGAGCTAGGATATTATTGCGATAAATCTCTTCCACTAAGCAGTTGTATCTTTTTCCGTCTTTCCATGACATGATAATACTTCTAGCCTATTTAGCTCCTTTTTCTATAATCACTCGTCCAATATTTTCAATTCAATTTCAGGGCTCTCAAGCAATATCCTACCAAGTCAACAAAAGACACCCCTGCTTCCAAGCCGAAGAAACCAAGGCGTAAAAAAGAACTGACCCCAAAAGAAGTTGATTCAGATTCGGATGGGTAAGTAGTGGAATACAATTGTGATAGATAACCATTTGAATTTGAATATTCTCAATATAATCTTATAATCTCATAATTTTGGCCAATTCAGTGACGATTCGGATGCTCGAGAAAAATCACCTCCTCCAAGCAAGCCTAAGTCATCTGATTCATCTAACAATCGAACTCGAGACCTTGAGTCTTCGCAAAGTATTAATTCAGAAGTGTCTGACTCACTGCCAGTTGATCGGTTTCCATCTAAACCTTTGAAAGATTTCGCTATTCCGCCTCCACCTACCTCCAAGATATCTTGCCCACCAAAAGAGTGAGTCATTACTCTGTTCTCGATCGCCAATTTTTCGAATCTCTCTTAATATATAATATCATCTTTTTTTGTAGAGTAAACGAGTCTCCACGCACTCTTGAGCAGCTTTTAGAGAGACAATGGAACGAGAGTGCCTCAATGATGATAGAACAAGTTCAGAACTTCGATATCGCTGCTCTTCTCTCTTGTCTCTTCCAGTTAAGATCTGAAAATGATAGACTCGAAGATCAGCTGAGACAGCTGGTTTCTCGACGTGATCATCTAGTTGCTGTGAATTCTCGTCTTCGGATTCCTCTGAACGGCACTCATAATCTCATTCCCACCAATCAAAGTTCTCTTGGTGCACCACTGATGCCAAATTTATCGCAACAAAATGGCTCTACAAACTCTGTCTCAAGTTCTCCTTTAAGCTTCCCATCGACCAATTCTGGAGCCAATCCATCTCCGGTCAATGTTTTTGATGGAAAAAGTCCACGATCAAGCCCCGCGACTGCTATGTCAATCGGGAATCATCATCGTTCGAATTCTCAGTTTCCAATGAACGGAGATCTAGCATCTCGAATGAGTGTTTTCCCAACTACTATCCCACCTCAGTATAACAATTTACCCGATAACCCTCATGATGCTTCCATATTTCAAATGCTCTCTCAAAATTTCCAAAATCCTTCTCAAAGCACCTCATCCTCCTTCACATCATCATCATGCATTAGAAGTCCAGAGAAGAGATGATAATGCATCAAATCTATGAAATTTGGATGAGCTGAAAATTAATTTCATCCCCCTCATGCATTCATTTTATGCCATGCAGCGTATTTCTATAGTTCTATCATAAATCATTACAGAAAAGGCATCTATTGCAATATCTTTAGATACCTCATTTCATCTGATGTCTAAAATTCTTGACGCTTTTTGCTATACCTTCATCGTCATTAATATATTCCAATCATAGCGTCAGGCTAGCTGAAGATGTACATTCTGTAAATTATACTCCTCTCCTCATTGAACAAAAAAATTTTTTCGGAAACTGCTGTTCCGATTCTACCTCATTGCTTCATATTCATTCCAATGCGTCCCCACTATATGAAGATACCCCAAAGCTATAGGTTTCCAGGAAACATGAAGTGAAATCAGAAGATGATCAAGTCTAAGTAAATCACATATTTAATGATTCGTTTTATTCCTATGAGATTTGGAGAAATACAAAGGATATGAGATGAATTCAGCAGGATGAGAGAAGAGAGAAAGAGAGAGAGAGAAATGCGCCATTAAATAATTATGGTCCAAGAGAGGAGATGATACAATGAGTGTTTGATCCACGAATTCATCACTACCAAACATGACCAAGATCAAGAGAAAGGGAAGAAGGAAGGAGTTTTGATGAGAAAGAGAGATAGGTTAAGTTCCAGGCATGAGAGTTGTAGAGACAAGATCTTGGATCAAAAAATGGAGGGGGTAATGATGACTTGATCAAGTATCCAAATGTTTTGTAGATCAGTTTGGATGCTCGTGGGTCATGATCATAATTTCCTTTTTCTTATGATTTCTCTCAGTAAATATCGGGGATAGCGAATCTCAATAGAGACAAAAATCAACAAAATCAACCATCAATTTTTTTTCGATCGTTCCTCGTGCAGATGTGCAAAATGAGTCTTATTTATAAATGCTTAATTACATATCAATCACGATTAGTATCATGATCAACTCGCATCTCCAGATTTTGAACTGTTTTTTCGAGCCTCACGACGAGCTTCTCGTGAATCAGAGCCTTTAGTCATTGGAGATGTTTTTGGCTTTTTCTTAAGAGTCGCTTCATAATCAGAGTCAGTGTCAATATTCTCATTGAGATCATTATCGTCCATGTCACCATTGAGGTCGTCCTCATCGTCTTCTTGACCCATCAATGATTTGAGACTATCATCATCAGAGTCACCCATTCCAGACATAGTGGAAATACTGGAGGCCATTGGAGTTGTTAAGTTTTCGCCACTAGCAGACAGAAGAGCAGATGGATTTACAGGTAGACCAAGTCCTTGAGCAGCAGCAGCAGTGTTAAGTAAACTAGAGGTCTTGTTCGATGATCTGTGGAGAGGGAAAGTTCGTTAGAATTTGATGTTACATTCAAAAGAGAAAAACAACCTACTTTTGAGATGTTAAGTTACTTGTCCCTCTGCCATGTCCACTTGGCGAGTTTTTGGCTGATGTTTTGGAAGAGTCGGATGAAGGACCCGATTTAGAGGACGATTTAGAATGTGAAGACGTATTTGATTGTGTGGTGGGTGTTGCTGCCCCACTAAGGGCAGAAGTCAATCCACCGAGACCATTCATAAGGCCACTTTGAGCCAAGGAGGCAAACGGTGAGGATAAACCAGGAAAACCACTCAATGCCAATGGATTGTAGAGAAAATTGGTGGGGTTTGGATAAAACAAAGGCAATGCGGCAGCAGCAGCATTATACAGATTGCTCGCATTTGCATTTGTATTCTGAAGATTGCGATTAGATGTTTTCGATTTACCACCACTTCCACAATTCGAGCCTGATTTATCACTACCTTTAGTTTTTTCATGACTTGAAGAGCTAGAGGAATGATCTTTGTCTTTTTTATTGCTACTGGCAGTGTTACCACCTGAGGTGGAGGCACCATCTCCACCCATTCCAGGCATTCCGGTCAGAGGGAAGCCAGGAGGTAACCCAGGAATGTTAAGTCCAGGAAATAGAAGGGAATTACTGAAACCAAGACCACCGAAAGGATAGAACATCGGTGCGTTTGCACCGGAATTGGAGGCAGATGAAGTGGTAGATGTTGAAGTTGTCGAGCTTTGCCGAGCAGAACTTGATGCTGGAGTTCCACCAGAAGCTAGACCACCTGGTTCCATAAACATTTTCATGGATGGAAAACTAGACAAAAGACTGGCGGCGTTTAAGCCAAGAGAATTGAGCGATGCAGATGGGAATCCGAAACTAGAGCTAGTGGTTGCCGAAGAAGATGCAAGAGAAGTTGGATTGTTTAGTTGCGATGCATTTTGAGCTAGCAGAGAAGCTGCTGTAGAGCGCCTCGAACTACTACCATGATGACTACTCTGAGAATTAGAGCTACTGGCACTTGAATCACTTAATCGACGATCACTAGTCCGTGTTCTTATACTACTTGTTCCGCTGGCAGAAATCGGAGGTTGACCACTCTGTAAAAAATATTTAGAGATTAGCTTCTTCTGAGTAATCCTCAAGAGAGAAGTAATTCAAGACTTACCGGAGTCTTAAATTGAGGATCTAGTTGGGGGATCTTCTCTCGCATCATATTAGCCCATCGAGGATCAACTTCGAATCCAGGATTTTTCTCCAACCATTCGGTGAGATGTTTAAATACTGGAGCTTTACTTCCGGAAAGCTAATAAAAAAATTATAGTTAGAAGTGAAATTTGAAATTATAAATGAGAAAAAACTTACCTTTTTACCAGTAATACGATTGATTACAGGAACATTCTCATTGCCTGTTATACCTTGTAGACCGGAGGAAGTTTGAGCAGCGGGTTCTGCCTTTGATCGACGGCCTCTACGTCGACTGTCTGGCAGCTCAAGAAGCTGGGTCTAGAGTGAGAAGACGAATGAATATCCAACTAAATTCTGATAAAATTTCAATTTTACTTACGTTTGCTGGGATAGACGAGCTATTCATTGTCAAGGCATTAGCAAAGTTGGGAGATGATAAGAGATCAGGATGGTCTTCCAGGAATTTTTTCAGTGCAGCAGTTTGCTCGGCAATAGTTGCGTTTGCTTGCAGAACTTTAGCGAATGATTCCACTTGAGAAAGGTTGTGCATTGATGGCATAGGATGAGATGATTCTTTAGCATGAGCACTACCTTTAGGAGTGAAGAGACCTGGCTTTTCACTCATTTTCATAGGGCCGCCCATAAGAGCCGATGACAAGGATGAAGACATGGATGAAGAATGGGCAGCGGGTGGAGTACGAATTCTATCACTAGGTACTGACGATGAAGAACGAGTTTCCACTTTGGCTAGCTCAGATCTTGCCTTCAATTCACGAGCTGGAGGAATTTCCTGGCTTTCTCGAGCATGTGGATCGTCAACGTGCTTCTCTTGCATCATTTTCTTTTGACGCAAGGTAAATGCTAGATCATCTATGCGACTTATTCGCTTACCAGGTTTACCGCGAGGAGATGAAGAGGAATTTTGCATTTGAGGAGATGTTTGTGGTGTTGTTGAACCACGACTCTTCTTCACAGTCGGTCCTGAACTCAAATCTAAAACAGACCCTGGAGTTGTCGCAGGTGTTTGAGTGGATGGAGTACGAGCAGGAGAAGGCCTATCTGTGTTCTTAGGTGATGGGTATTTATGAGCAGGTACTGGTGGAGCAACTGGATGGGATGAGCTTGTCTTCGAAAATCGTAAGTCAAGAGTGTCACCTGGCTTACTGCTTCGAGTGGAGAGATTCTGATGAGCTGGAGGAGGTTCAGAGCCCTTGTGGGATAGGCCTTGATTCTTTATTCCAGGATTGACTATGGGTGAAGACATGGCAGAGGCAAGAGATGAGGCGAGTGCAGAAGAGGGCATTGAGAAAGGAGAGCTCTTGTTTGAGCTCATTTGTCCACCATTCCCAAGTAGCAAAGAAGAGCCCTTATCACTGGAAGCATCACCTCTATCTCGGAGATTTTGAGGAAATGATAGAAATGATAATGGAGGCAAGAATGAGCCATTTCCACTCAACATTTGATTCATCGAATTATGATGAAGCGCAGACTGTTTCTTATTGGAATTACTTTGAAGAGGTTCGGTTTGTGAAAGAAGGTTCCGTAGTTTAGCTGAAGAGGGAAAAATAAAATTATCAATGGCAGTACTCAAATTTTCGATGACAGTTAGGAATTGATCTTGAGTCAACTTACCACGATCATTGGTATCAATGTCGTAACGACGTCGTCTTCGACCGCGTCTACGGCTACCGGTGTCATTCTGTAAGTAAAAACACATCATTATAGAAGTGCTACGGGGCGGTGAGGAGAAATCAGAAATATTCAAATAACTTACCGGTGCTGGAACAGCATCTCCATGGTAAAAGAAGTCAGGAGATGGTGAAATGGACTCTCTTCTTGGAGTATTATCAGGAGTCTGGTGAGGTGTAGGTTCACGACTCATACTGGAGATTGATTGCGGTGAAGCAGCTCGAGGTGAGCTCTCAGCGGTAGCAACACTAGGCGTTGATGAAGAGATGGCTCCAGAGATGATGTTGGGGAAGAATGTCTGTCGAGGTGATGGCCATTCATTCTTCTCTACACAATAACAGATTTGTTCCAAGCGAGCTTGGAGTACTCGATCTTTTGGCCATCTCACAGCACCGTGCGTTAACAGATGATTAGCATTACCGGCATTGTTCACAGAGATTTCATTGTCGATGTTGTTGTTGATAGAAGTAGTTGAAATCATAGGTAAAGCCGCTTCTTTTGCAGTTGATTCTTGAGCGGCTTCATCCAATTCAGGATTTTTGGAGCCCTCAACATCAGCAACTTTATCGTCGGAACAATTTTCATCTTGTTTGGGAGCTGATAATTCCATAGCCTCATCCTCAGTGGACTTATTCTTTACCGACTCAGTTTCAGTTTCAGTTTTTGTTTCTTCAGTTGTTCCATCACCATCAGCTTGTTCTTTCACATCCTCAATTTGTTGAGTAGGAGTGTCAACCTCCTTAACCTCGGAGGATTCTTCGAGTTTTTCGTCATCAGTATGCAAAAGATTTTCATTATTCGCTGCTTGTGTTGAATTCTCAGGTGCTGGCGGGAGCTCTGCTTCAGAATCTTGTGCAACCTTTTCGGAATTCTCTTCTACTTTAGCTTTTTCTTCATTCTCATTAGCTTCTTCTTCTTTAGTTTTTTCGATGTTTTCATCGGGAGAAGGAGGAGAAGATTTCTCAACTTCTTCAGAGACAACTGGTTCACTATCATCTTTCATAGAGGTATCAGTAGGGTCTTCAGGCTGCTCTTCACTCGATGGCTTATCGATGTCCATTTGATGCTCTGTGGGTTGTTCCTCCACTTCCATTTTCTCTTCTTCCTCGATTTTATTCTCTCCAGCGCTTTTAGGACGATTCTGATCAAAGTTCTGAGATTCTTCGTCTTTTTCAGATTCAGATTTTGGTTCAGCAAAATCATCATCAGATATGGGTTCCAAACTCTTTGATTCGTCCATTTCTCTAGCTTTGATTGAGGATTCAGTTTCTGCAAGCTCCTCTGTCGAAGGTTTCTGAGACTGTCCATCAGTAGGTGAAATCTCGTCTATCGGGTGTTCTTGCGTTTCTGGTTTATCATTTGCAACAACTGCTGTCTGATCATCCTCTTCAGAGGGCTTCTTCTCGGTTTCAACCGGGCTAGAATCTCTCTCTGTTCCTTCCGACTCCTTTGTGACTTCAGGAACATTAGCTTCTTCAGTCTTCTCGGTAGGTTCAGGTGATTTGTTGCTAAGACCATCACTCTTTTCTGTCTCAGATGGTACTTTTTCAAGATCATCAGTCGCTGGCCCGGTTGATGGCTCTTCTTGACTTTGTTCCGAGTTGATCGGTTTGTCAACTTCAACCTTGTGCTCTGATTCTTCAGTGCGAAGAATATTGATGAAAGAGAGATCGCTATCATTCATGAGATGGTAGTCTAAGCGATTGAGACCATACTTAGCGGCACCGATAAGAAGATCTTTATCGTGTTTTCCACTTATCCACCAATCAGGGAGTTCTATTGAGCTCTGGCATAACGAAAGTCGTTCCTCAAGCTCTGGATGAGGAAGAACTTCTTCTCTTATTTTGTTGAGAAGATCTATTCTCTGTAAAGCTCTATTAGCGCGTTCTTCAGTGATCGAATCTATGGTGAATTGATGGCTCTCCTCCTCAGGTGTAAGTGGACGCCCAAGAACTCGCTTGCACATCACATAGAAGGCTTTGTAGTATTCGGTGAGAGATTCATCCATTTTTCGGTCAAGTTTACTAAGTACTCGGAACTTGGACCAATCATACTGTTTGGTTTCTTTATTATATTCAACGCCAAATGAAGAAACTGTGCGGAAGAAATCAGCTTCTTCTCTTTTGGACCACTTTCGTTGAGCTTGTTCACGCCGTCTATTCTCCTTCTCCCTTACGGCAGCCTCAGTTCGCTCCAGTTTTTCAAGACGCTCTTGCTTCCGCTTAGTATTGGCCTGATATCTTTGGTATGCAGTGATGAGATTTCTGAAACGTCGATTGAGATCCGTCGATGAAGGGAATATTAACTTTCCATCAGGCGATTCTCTAGAAATTTGTTCTTGCTCAATATTAGTGCTTGGAGCAGCCTTGGAAGGCTCATAGCTAGATGGAGTCGCAGGAGCATCAGGCTCATCTTCTTCGAGATTTTTGACGAGATCATCAGAGGCTTGGAGCTCAGCTAGAACAGCGGCACCATCAGGAGGACCACATCTACTCAGAAAACAGAGAGCTGGATCTTGCCTCATGAGATTGTGGCGGTCATAGCCATGCTTGTAAACACCCATGAGAAGAGACTTATCAGCATCTTCATCCCACCAGTCTGGCATCCCAGGGTAACCATCTTGGATAGGTGGAGAAAATTGAGCCTCTCGGCATGATATGCCGTTGGATATTTGGTCACATAGGTCAGCTAATATTTCATGCTGGAGATAGTAGAGTAGCTTGATTCGAATCAATATCCTACAAAAATGAATAGAGCATGAGTAGGTGAAAAGAGATATAATAACGGGAAAATGTTAACTTACTTGTTTGCAACCTTGGTCAAGCGATTGCGGGTATCTTCTCTCAAGAGAAGCTCTGGATTGTACATGTCATCTTTAGCCCACTCAGCACTTGGAATAGGAGGGGGAAGTTCTTCAATTTGAGTTTCCTTTCGAGTTCGCTTACGACCTCTTCTAGAATGACCAGGTGAAATTTCGTCGAGATCATCAATGGTGAGTTTGGGAACTTTACCAGTCTCACCCTGAGAGGGGGCGATGATTTCCCAGAAGAAAGAAGTTTCTCGTCGTCGTTCATCTCCTCGATAACTCTGCAAACAGTGGAGAACAATCACACGAGCAACGTCTTCGACATCTTGCAAAGTCAGCATACGCCTGAAATGTCCAAACTCCAAACATTCTTTCCACCGTCCCCAGCCATAGCAGAGTAAGCCTTTCTCTACCTGACTACACTCAGCTTTGGTCCAATTTCCAGGAGCAAACTCTTCCAGGAAGTCATCATCACGATCCCCACCGCGACCAAATTTACCTTTCTTGAGTTTTACTCTCCCACGACCTCCACGAGTTCGACCTGATACATTGTCGTCATCTTCATCACTTGAGTCGACTTCAGAAATCTCCAACATAGAATCGTCTTGTCCAAAACGCTTTGTTTGAGTTCTTTTACGAGGTTCTTGGACTATAAGCTCGTTTTTGCCTTTAAGCTCGTCAACGTCAAGTTGGGCCTTCTTTGCCCATTTTTCCCAAAAGTTTGGATCATCAATTTCAATATCAGAACGATTGTCTGATGCAGCAAACGATGCTTTTGAGAAAGTGGAACCCTTCTGCTCGCTTTCGATTGTGATGACATGAGTTCTTCTCTGGAGGATCTGTTCGATGTCTTCCTCACAGAATTTATCTCCAGCATTATCATCGTCCATGATAGCACCATACGCACCCTTACGCAAAAGATCTTCCACCTCTTTCTTTGAAAGACCAGTTTCTCCCATAACACTAGCACCCTTTTGGGTGTTCATGCTTTGTAGAACCGCACGATCTAAGCCCAACTTGAGAGAAGCTTTGTCGAACATTTCACGTTCATAAGTATTTCGACAAATCAATCTGTACACCTTGACCATTTTGGATTGCCCGATTCGATGACATCGAGCTTGAGCTTGTAAATCGTTTTGAGGATTCCAGTCTGAGTCAAAAATTATCACAGTATCAGCAGCGGTCAAGTTTATACCAAGACCACCAGCTCGAGTGCAGAGTAGAAAGGCGAACCTGTCCGAATCTGGTTTGGAAAATCTATCGATCGCAGCTTGTCGCATATTACCACGAACACGTCCATCGATACGCTCAAATGGATAACGCTTTTGGCATAAGTAATCCTCCAAAATGTCCAAACACCGTACCATTTGAGAGAATATCAAAACTCTGTGTCCATCAGCTTTGAGACGAGGTAGAAGCTTGTCGATGAGGACAAGCTTACCAGATGCTTGAACTAAGGCATCAAGTTGGATGTTGGTTGAATCTGGTTTCAGGATTCGGTATTCGTTCATGATTTGCTCTTCAGCTCCACTGATCAGAAAAGGATGGATACAACATTTTCTCAATTCCATCATAGTGTTCATCAGATTGGGAACATTTGCGGAAGTGTTACCCTTGGTGAGGAATTGAAAATTACGTTCCAGTATGGCACGATAATACTTTTTTTGAACATTGGTCAATTCAACTTCAATAATTGTCTCTTCTTTTGGTGCTAAGCTCTTTTCCACATCTTCTTTAAGTCTTCTCAACATGAGCGGCTTGAGTAGAGCTTTCAGCTTGTCTACCTGATCTTCAGTCTTGAGTTCTCCAAACTCAGCTTTGAATATCTCAGAAGATTGAAACTGAACCGGCTCTAAGAAGTTAAGTAAACTGAACAGCTCCTCAACATTGTTTTGCAAAGGAGTTCCTGTCAGAAGAACTCTATGCTCCATATCTAACAATCGCAGTCCTTCCAGCAATTTACAATTTCGGTTCTTTAAGCGATGCGCTTCATCAATTATACACGCAGTCCAACTGATTTCTCGAAGTTCAAGACAATCACTGAGTACTACTTCGAAAGTGGTTATCATCACCTGAAATTTATAGACTCCCTCAAGTCGCTCTCCGTTCTCCTTCTTGTAGTACATTTCATACTCTTGGAGCATATTTCTACTCATTGAGGTGCCGTGATAGGTGATTACGTTGAGATCAGTCCAAGTTTCGAATTCTCTTTGCCAGTTTCCGATTGTTGAGAGAGGCACAATGATAAGGTATGGACCCATAAAGCCATGTTTGACCATCTCTTGTACAAAAGCAATCGATTGGATAGTCTTACCTAAGCCCATTTCATCAGCAAGGATACAATTGCGCCTAATATAAGTGAAAGGGGGAAATTGGGAATTAATAATATGAATATCATAAAGGTAGGGAAGATATTAAAAGCTTACCCTTGATGCCAACAAAACATGAGCCAATTGAGTCCTTCTAATTGATATTCTCGTAGAGTGTTTCCAGACTTATAGGAAGGAGAACAGGTTAATTGTTTCCACTCATGGGCTTTGGGCCTCTTTTTGGGTTTCCACTTTTCTTTTGGAGGTGGATTGCGAAACTTCCAAAAATGCTCGATTTTAGCTGGATCTAAATCATCTTCTAATTCCCAGGTGCTTTCTTCGTAAGGTAGTCCTCGCCACTTGACCAAATAATGGTTGACAGTACGCCTATGAACGGGCTTGGGCGGCTCTTCTGTTTCAGATTTGTCTTCACCTTTATCTTGTTCAACTTTGATTGCAGCTGCTGGTGTGAGATCGTTTTTTGATTCATCCATTGTCGTTTCGTTTTCAGTAACGATCGGAGACTTGATATCTTCGGATGATTCTGTCTGATCTGTCTTCGATCCGATGTCCTCGGCATTCACTTCTTCAGAGGCAGTTGATTCCAGTACCTGATCATTTTTTGACTCACTTTCAGTTTCAGTTTTTTCAGGAATATTTTCCTCATCCAGTGATTTCTCAGGTATTGGTTCTTCTGATTTGATGCACTCAGAAGTTTCTGGACACTTTTCAGTGTTTTCAGTATCACCAGCCTCAGTTGAATCTTTCATCTCAACTTCATTAGCTTCACCACTCGATGAAGATCCTTCGACTTCCTCCTTGGTTTCTTCTTTCTCTGATATTTTCTCTTCCATAGATACATCTTGATTGATGATAGTTTCATCTAGATCTTGCTTTTCTACAGATACTTTTTGCGCATCATCTTTCTCAGATTCTTCTGGCGCATTGAATTTGGAATCTGTTAAAATCTCCGTGAAATCTTCGACTTCTGTTACGTCCAAAATTCGATCAACTTCAGTATAATCTGGATTGAACGGTTCATCATCGAGAAAATCGAACATGATCCCACCTTCCTTCTTTTGCTTGAATCTTTTGATTTTCTGATTCACCCGCTTATCACCTCTCTCAAGTTCTTCTTCCGTTTTCCATTCACAGTGAAGATATGAGAGATTTTTATACTTGACATAATACTCTTCGACTTGAATTGTTTGTAATTTTTCATCTTCACCAACCTCAGCACCTTCCTCGGGCTCTATTTCTCGTTCACCCATACGCGAGCTCATTATTTTGTCTACTACCATGGTATCTTCAGGAATTTTTGTGACAACTACAGTTCCTTCGCTAACTTTCTTATCATCAGGAATGGGAACTCCATCTTCTCCAATTAACTTTTTGGCCTCAGGATTAGAATCATCTTCAGATATGTCCAGATCTATATCATCTGTGTACTTGGTGCGCTTAGTGACACGTGCAGACCGACGCTTAAGCACACCATTTTCTCCTTCCTCTGGAGACGGTGGAGGAGTTTTCTCTATATCAGAATTATCGGAAGACCCAAGTCGCTTTCTTTTCTTCTTTTTACCAAACTTCAATGCTAATTTGGGCAGCTTTTTCTTACTTTTAGAGATCACTTCCTTTAATCGAGGTTTCCTGGGTTTGCGAGATTTCTTGTTAGGTTTTGCTGAAGATTCAATGAAAACATCGCTTTCTTCCACATTGGTACTCCCATCAACAGTCGTATCTTCGAGTTGATTAAGCTGAGCTTCATTCTCTGTAGTATCAGATGTTTGCAACACTTTATCGGGTTGTGGTTCACTGCTCTCTTCTTCTTTCTTCTTAGGTTTCTTCTTCTTTTTCTTTGGTTCTTTTACTTCTTTCACTTCTTTCAGATCTTCAGTAGCTTCATTCGTTGGTTCAGTTTGTTCATTTTCATTAACAGTTTCTTCGGTCTCCTTCTTCTTTTTACGCACACGACGACGTTTCTTCTCTGGCGATTGAGTCGCATCCTCAGGACAAGGGCCAGAAGTCGGTGGGAAAGGTTCACCTTCCAGAGAGGTTGGGCCAGAATTTTCTGCACTTTTTTGTTTTCTCTTCTTCGTTTTTCGAGCCTTGGTTGGAGTACTAGCAGTTAAAGGTGGTTGTTGAATGTCAGTGAAATCAAGCTTTGCAATCCCATCAAAGGAAGGGCCTTCACTTCCTGTAGCGGGTATCATGGAACATGGATTGAAAGGATCACTAGGCACTTCTGTGTTTGGAACTATCGGAGCTGTTGTGCAACCAGATGCAATCAAATTATTATTCTGGACATTGGAAGAATCGGTAGGCGATTCGGGCATCGTACGATTTGTTTGATCGGTTTGACCATCCAGAACCGTTGGAATTGTATTTTCATCATTTGTGGCCGAAAAGAATGTATCATCAGTATTTAGCCCAGTTAATGAGGTACCGACAAGAGTATCGCTGCACTGAGTGGCATCGATATTATCGTCTATCATCCGTGGGAGCTCATTCACTTTATTCTCTGAAGATTGTGTCGTGGAACTGTAAGGTTGGCTAATTACCTGGTTTTCTGTAAATCCATCTTGACACGCTTGAGGCTGAGACGGCGTGACTCCTTGGAGAGACTGTTGGTGCATGGATTGCGAGTTTGAACCATCTTCAGCAGTTGAAGGCTGTTGTGAGGGATCATGTTGCTGCTGTGAGGCATGATTATCAAACGAACTCATTGACGATGCAAGAGAGGCATAAGATGACTCGTCATTTTTCTGTTCAGAATACATCGATTCACTAGACATTCCTTGATCAGTCCCACTAGGCACCGAGCTGTGCATCGGAGGACCGGTTGAAACTGATGGCATTTGTTGCTGAGTCTGTACAGAATTATACATATCTTGACTTTGAGATCCGCTCAGTTGTGAATCCATGGATGACTGAGGAGGAGGTTGATAAGGAAGACCAGTAGGATTATTGGGATCCATACCCATTTCTCCTCCTGGCCCAGACATTGGTTGACCACTACTCATCATGGATGAGTACATGTCATTGAAATCACCACCATAGCTTGGATCATATCCACCTGGAGGTATAGAACTTGGCATAGGGGGCTGACCAGAATGCAAAGGTGAGGACATAGAAGCAGGACTCATATGAGATTCAACATTACTACGTGCACCTCTTCCTCGTCCCCGAGTACTGGTGCCTTTTGGTGCTCTTGGAGCACGAGGTTTCTTCTCTTTTTTAGGCTCACTGGGATCTTTTTTAGGCCTACCTTTACCCTTCTTTTTGCCCACCGGTGGCTCAGATGCAAAAGTATCATCATATGGATCATAAGGAGGCATTTGGGCACTCATATCTCCTCCCATAGAACCACTGGCACCAAAATCTCCAGCATTCATCTGGGAGGACATCATGGAATTTTGAGCATAACTTTGATCATACATCATCTGATCATGACTCATATAAGATGGAGCATTCATTTGATTCATACTATTATCTGATGACATTGCCATCGAGCTATACTGGTCACTGTAACCAGATCCGTATCCCCAGTTAGGATGAGGAGGTCGAGGAGGAGGATGTGATCCTGGATGCTGTGAGGATTGTTGTGGTGGTTGAGAATACATTGATGATTGTTGTGACTGTGGCTGTTGCGATTGCGGGCCTAGAGAATAAGTAGTTGCATCACCATTTGGTCCTGACATATAGCTTTGCTGTTCAGTCCTTATGGATGAGTATGGAGAATCAACGGGTAAATGAGAAGAAGCACCGAAACTCGACACATTTTCATTTAAGTTGTCTGCTCTTTGACGCTGGCTATGACTTGATGAGTTAGGATCACCTGAGGAGGATGGAGTCATAGATCGATCATTTCCCATACCTCCTCCAACACTTGCTGGACTTGCTATTATATTGTAAATATTCGATTGAGTTTCTTTTGCTTTATCACTAACACCAGATGAACTGCCAGTGGTATTGGGACCATCTTTTTGCGAGGAATTATCTTGGTCTTGATTCATTTGAGGTGAATCATAGGATGCATTCTTATTTGAATCAACAGGTCGCATGTAGGGTGACATTTGTTGCTGTTGTGACTGTTGAGATTGTGTTTGCTGCTGCTGCTGTGGTGATAGTACACTTTCTTGCGACTGTTGTTGCTGTGAATAACCATCCATGGTTGATGAAGATTGTTGTTGGAAATTTTGGTTATCGAACATAGATGAATATTGCGAATCATTTACACTGTTGGGTACCGATTTATTAGTCATACTAGATAAACTCGGTGATGTTGTGGTAGTAGAAGAAGATGCTGAAAAGAGATAGAGAAGAATGAGAAATGAGAAAATTTTTCACGACATTTTCGAATATTGATGAGAAAACAGTGAGGTTTAAGAATATCAATCCCAGAGCATCGATCATGATAATTTTAGCTCAGAAAATTACCTAAAGGGGGAGGTCTATGATTGCTAAGAATATTCTTTACGACAATATCAAAACTAAAAAATGAGAGTGACCAAAGGAGAGTAGTTGATAGTAGTAGGATGAATAATGGAGTGTCTTGAATAAATAGCAGAGTTTGTCAAAGAAAATGAGAATATTCTAGATTAAAATGAATGCCAATCATTAAAGAAGCATTAAAAAATGGTGTCGTCACGCATTGAAAGATAATCCTCTAACAGTAAAGGAAATCCTTTCAATACGAACGCGAGACCAAAAATATCTGCCAAAGAATTTGGGTGCATCTCCTTCAAAATTAGAAAGAAGAGAGTCGTGTATTCAGGAAAGATAAAAAACTTCAAGAGACAATCATTTTGACCAATGAGCTATCATCTTTGAGTGTAGGAGCATTCTTTCATGTAAGGAAAAGAATTCCATGAATGCGGACAATAGTTCGAGAGGATCTATGACTACTGTCAAATATCATCATGATGACAAAATTTTGATGATCAATTTTTACATCATTGCTCAGCTAATATTTTCAATCGAGATGTACTTCAAAACATCAACAATATTCGCTACCATTATCCTAATTAATAACTGCTGACTGAACACAGGTCGTATAACATTCATCGTTCAGTTTGCTATGCCAAGACCGAGCAAACTCATAGTATTCACTTTGAAGATCATCAACAAGTAATTCTCAAATTAATTTAACTCTCCTAAGTTCATTCAACAAGTGAGTGAACACCTGAAGCCTTAACCAAATCATCATCACTGAATCCATCAAAAAATATCAGTATGAATCTGCAATGATGCCGTCAGCTATTCTACTAGCCAACCATTTTCGTACTCTTCGAATTTTTTTTTTTCAATAGACAATGCCATCATGTTATTGAGAAGGAGAAAAAATAAGATGGATTCACATATATAAATATGTTTGATATGGTATGGAAGAAGAACAAGAAGAATGGGCAAAAAGACAAGAAAGAGAGGTGTGGGGATGAAAATGGAGGTAGGAGGAAACGGTGCTCAAAATCGTCTTTAAAACTAGAGCTGCGCATTTCACTATATTAGAGACAGACAGAAAGAGAAAGAGAGAGAGAGTTCCACTAACAACATGCAAAATTTTCCTATTTAAGAGGCATAGAAATTGTTCGATTCTCATTGAATGATCAAGATAATAGCATGTAATGAAGTTTTGAACTCATCAGAGAAAAGTGAGAGAGAGATGCCTTTGGCTTCTACCGTCTCACTCTCTCTTTCTCTCTCTCTCTCTCTCTCTCTTTCTATCTTTCAAACTTCTTATCGGCTTCCCATAATGAATGTGTTTGATGGAAAGTGAAGAAGATACTAGTGAAAGAAATAAGAAGAAATAGCTAGAACTAGATTGTAATCGAATGAAACCGGTTCGATTAGTGAGCAGACATGGTTAGTGGCTTTTGATTAAACCCTCTCTACTTATTCCTTATGCTCTTCTTCACTTTTTTTTTCTTCTCCATTCTGTTAGATATATACTTTTCCCCCTTCCTCATCACTTTCTTTTCTCTTTTCAGCTTCCAACCCCCCCTCTCCATCTCTTTTTCTCTCTCTCTCTCTCATACTCTTTTGCGTGATGTTCAGGAGAGAAAATGACACACAAAGCATGATAATGGCTGTGGAGAATGTTGATACACTGCCCAGAATCAGAATCAAAGAGGTATGAACTATAGTAATAGTAGTAGTAGGACCCTCTGCTCTCGCTCTCGCACCCTCTCTCTCTCTCTCTCTCTCTCTCTCTCTCTCTCTCTCTCTCTCTCTCTCTTTCTCTTTCTCTCTTTCTCTTTCTCTCTTTCTGTCTCTCTTTCTCTAGTCTCTTGTCTCTTACTATTTTTCTCTTTCTTTTTCAGCTTTATTTTCCCCTTTAACTGAAGGATCTCCCTTTGAAACCGGTTCATTTGCTTCCGAAATTTATGTGAGAGATGTGCTCATGGTAATTTGCTGGTGTATTTCAGCAAAAAAAAGCTGGTGCTGACCTCTCCACCGTCTAGTTTAGTGTGGAGGCAAAAGTATATTGGCATAGGACCAGGCATTTTTATGTACACACATACACATACATACACACACACACACACACATTCTTCTTCTCATGTCTCTCATTCACCCCCCACCCCTTCGCCTCCTCCTCCCTCATCTTTCTCATCTCCATCTTTTCATTTTCATCTCTCACTCTCACACACACAATGTCTTCCCCTTTCCTTCTCTCTCTCATCTCATTTACCAATAATACCGAATTTCTTTTCGAATTATGAGAACATAATATACCTCTCTCTCTCTCCACACACTACCGCCATGATGGTAATGATATTACAAAAGACTGTTGGCTACACCATTTTGAGAAGTGAGAGGAGTAAAAACAGGGTTGGAAAAAAGAGGCAATCAACTATCTACGCTACCTGATGTGTATGTATGTAAATCACTTTTCAATGGTTGATAATTTTTTCAACCTCATAATGTTGTTGTTAGTTAAAGCTTAGAGAACAATCATTCGTTCAAACAGAGAATAGGACAGAAAATTTGAAGCTAGGGAAATAAGACTCTCAATTTCAATCGTACAGGTAAAATGCTCTTCTTCCTCAAAGAATTAGGAAATGTTGAAGGATAAAAATGGGGAAAAATTTTGTAGGAAATTGGAAAGAATATGATTCCACTGCCATCAAACAGAATGTGAAAGCTAACGTTTGGTATGACAAAAGTGGCGAGTATGCATTTAGCTGTTCCTCATGACCGGCAGAAGTGTTCAGCTGATCATCATCATACACACACACACTCTCTCTCTCTCTCTCTCGTATGCCTCGGGAATGACAATAGAAGTGATGATGGATGGAAGCTAAAATGAATTATCAACTTACTCATAGACACACTAGAGATCCCTGGAGAAGTTACATCTTGCTTTTGTGATGATTGTTGCTCATTAATTTGAGTTGCTGGTGAATATGAAGATGCTGCTGCTGCTGCTGCTGAGGTCATCGGAGAATGAGTATTGGATGTTGAACTGGCTGTACTGGAGGGTGGCTGTTGTCCACTACCAGTTTGCCACAAAGATGGGCTATTTTGTTGATGATAAGCTGAATAATAATTTCCAGGTCCAGGCGATGCGCCTGATGGTGATGGAAATCGTGGATACATATTTGGAGGTAATTGCGACTGAGAAGAGATCTGTGATTGTTGTGTTTGCTGTTGTCCAGAAATGGCGTTAAAGTAAGAGTTTGATGAGCCGCTACTGCTTGAGGATGCGATTATTGAAGAGATTGAATTAATTTTGTTTGAAGGTGTCGGAGAATTAAGATGAGGCATAACCATTTGTTCCAATTGCTGTAAACTATTTGTTGGCGGAGGATGGAAACCATGTGAGGATAGAGAAGCAGAATGAGGATGAGAGGATGATGTTTGGGATGCTGGATGAGAGGAGCCCGATGATTGACCGCTAGAAGTACCACTGTTACCGGGATAGACTACTTGATTGTTTGGACTGGTCAATTGTCCTGGGCTAGGACTTGGATAGCCCCCCTGTTGTGGGCCGGTGGATACGCTAGAAGAGCTCGAGTTAGCACGATCTGGAGTTTGAGAAGTTGGCATAGATGGGGACATGGCAGGTAAGTTCGAGGCTCCGGTAGAAGAAGCAAATGCTGGCCGATAATTTGGACTATTGGGACCCATAGGGCCATACGGAGATAGTCGAGATTGTGCACTAACGTCACCATAACTTTGTCCTAATGAGTAACCGGAGTATTGTGATTGATGGTGGGATGGTGGATATCTCGAGCTTGGTGCTGAAGATGGTCCACCAACACTGGCTCCTAATGGCGTTGAAGGTATCATTCCCGGTCCACTCATGCCCATGGACGAGTGTAACGGAGATGTACCAGGAGCTGGATATGGACTCATGGGAGAAAATGGTCTCTGTCGAATGGAACTTTGCGGCGATGGAGGAGGTGCGGCTCGTGATGACACCTGCCCCGAAGACGATGTTTGCTGTTGACTTGCGGATATTCCGGGTGTATTGTGACTACTATAAGCTTGAGGAGATGGGTAAGAGGGCATCGATGGAACGTCCGTTGAGATGTGGCTTGGAAGCGAGGAACTAGAACTCGAATGGTATGATCGTGAGCCTTGTTGTGACTGTGACTGTGCCGACGGAGGCTGGGATGGAGGTTGTTTAGATTGCGACTGAGAATGTAGCGAGGATGCTGTTTGATAATCACTCATCACACTAGAAGATCCAAACGGTGGTGGCAGTGATTGACCACCACCACCACCACGTGAACCACCGTGAACACTTGGACCAGTTAATTGTGGACTACTAGCATATCCAAATGAGGGTCTACTCTGCTGCATATGACTTGTGACCGGACCTTGTGAATGCCATAGATCACTAGCACCCGATCCTACTGGTGGCCCATATGATGTGTATGAGCTAGGATAGTGTGGACTACCAGGTCCAGTAGGTGGTAAACCGGCGACACTAGAATGTCTTGGTGGACCTATGCCTAATGGTGATATCATTCTACTCTGATCACCACTACCATAGCCGCTCATCATTCCACGAGGCTGATATGCGGAAGACATACCAGCGGCTTGTAATGATGATAGGCCACCATTATGGGACATTGGCCCAAGATGGTGTGGTGATGGTCCGGGAGCACCCATTGATATGGGATACACTCCACCATGTCCATATGCACGACTTGGATCAGGATGAAATTGACCTCCTCGTAAAGACTGATGAGGTGTAGGTACACCAACACTCATAAAATTGCTACCACCATACTGATCATGTAGTGATTTGGCTGATGGATCACTTAATAAACTATTGGAACTTTGCACCATTGATCCAAGTGATGAGCTTGTGGATCCTGGTGGTGGTGGTGGACCAGACAGACCGAAGCCCAATCTGGGTGGCGGGGGTCCACGCGGTGCGCTATCATGGGAAAAAAACATTGATTTAAATAATGATTCTTCTGTACAATACAATGGGCGCGTTCAATGATGATGATGAAAATGATGATGATGATGATGATTTGTGTTTACTGAATTAAATGTGTGTATATATATAATATTGTGTATGTGATGCTAGTGTTGTTGTCTGCTGTTATATGCTTGATGTCTGTGTGTGTGTTGAACTTGAATACACCAGTATCATATACATATACTCAAATTGATGGCCAACCACTGCACACTATATAATAATATCATAAGGTGTATCTTGTGTGTGTGTAGTTTGTGTGATCAATAATATTACAAATTAATTAAAATAAAACATAATAATAATAATAATACAAGAGAAGGAAAATCGCTGAATTCATCTCATATACAAGTAATAATGTACTACTATCTCACACACAGAGCATCAAAATTTTTTTACCAACACACAAAAATATACTAGAAGCAAAGGCTGAGCCATTCATTCATCTTTTTTTCTCTCTCAAAGCAAACCTCTGAAAGCCTCTAAAATGGCGACTCAACACAACCAGCGACACAAGCGCACAGCCGATCATCGCTCTCTAGCGTCTGCTCAAACACACACCGCACATACAAACACACACACTGCCACACATCTGCCATACACCGCCACAACCACACACACACACACACACACACACACACACATACTGGCAATGCATAAACACACACAGACAGCCACAGCCTGATGTTTCTTTCATTTACCTTTGTCCATCATCAACATTCAATTATTACCATGTTTTGTATCCATGTCCATACTGATGACAGTGTGGTAAAGTGTTAAGAAGTGGAATAGATGTAGCGAGCTTGGTTCATGATATCGAGTGTGTGTACATGTGTTTGATTTCGCTTGCCGGCTGCTGATGAAAAAGTAGTGGAAACAGTGTGTGTGTGTGAGCGAAGTTTACTTTGGCGCTTGTTTTTCTTCTTTTTTTCCTTCATAATATTATTAGTTTTTTTTTGTGTTTGCTACTCGTACTTGATTTTGATTATAATTGTTGTTTGATGTGATTGGAAGTGGAAGATGTCGGTGGAAACAAATTCGATTGATGGTTTATCGGTGGTTCATACTGTGGATGGTGTTGGTGCCAATGGTAGAGTGAATGATAATAATAATGGTGATAGTAGTACTTTGATGTCATCATCTGGTGATGTTCCTAGAAGTGTTTTGGATTCGGAAAGTAATCATCGTTATTCGGTGCCAAATAATTCAGTGATTATTGCCGATATTGGCGGCTATTCTATCAAGTATGGTTGGTGTGAAAATGATATTCCCAAAACTATGGGTAATTGTGTTTGTAAAGCGAAAAGTGAACGAAGAAGACTGTTCATTGGTGATCAACTTGATGAGTGTAAAGATTGTTCGGGACTTTTTTATATATTACCATTCAATAAGGGATACTTAATGAATATGGATATTGAGAGACAAATTTTTGATCATATGTTGAAAAAAAATCTCGAAGCAACTGGATTGAAAGATAAAACATTCCTATTCACCGAACCTTATTTCAATTTTCGACAAATACAAGAGAACATGTTGGAAGTTTTGTTCGAAGAATATCAATTCGGTCGACTTGCCAAAAGTAATCCTGCTTACCTATCCATGATTAATCATACCAAAGATTCATATCATCGCCAGTGTTGTCTGGTAGTTGATTCAGGATATTCATTCACTCACATTGTACCATTTATCAATGGTAAAATAGTTAAAGGTAAATACTTTGACGATTTTCAACTATACACACACCAAAAATTTGATCGATTTCGCGATCATATTCAATTCTCTTTGTGGATATGATAATAACTAGTTTGTAATTTCATTTTACAGGAGCAATTTGTCGTATTGATATGGGAGGCAAAGCCTTGACCAATCATTTGAAAGATATCATCTCATATCGCCAACTCCACGTACTTGATGAGACTTACGTAATCAATCAATGTAAAGAAGACTGCTGCTATGTATCGACTCAATTTAATGATGATATGATGAAAACTCGAGATAAAAAGAATCCAATAGTTCAGGATTATGTTCTTCCAGATTTTACAACCATCAAAAGAGGTTATGTAAGGCAGGAAAAAAATGACAATCCAGATTTGCAAAGTATTCGAATGAATAATGAAAGATTTCAAGTGCCTGAGATACTTTTTTATCCATCAGACGTCGGTATTAATCAGATAGGAATTTCACATTGCATTATATATTCTATAGAATCATGTCCAGAAGAGTATAGACCTTTTCTCTATGAAAATATTCTTCTCATTGGAGGTAATTCCAATTTCTCTGGCTACAAAGAACGTATATCACAAGATGTTCGCTCCATGGCTGACTCATTGTATGATATTAATGTAATTTCTGCGAAAAATCCAATCATACATCCCTGGTATGGTGGCAAATATTTGGTATCCAGTTTAACTGATTTATTCAGTGAAATATGTCATACCAAAAAAGAGTATGAGGAACTAGGTGCTCAAAATTTTTTAGCAAAAATAGAATTACCCATGTTCCCATTAGAAAATAAATCAACCGAAATGGAGGTTGAAGAAAGCTGAATCTCTCTTCCATTCAGCGAATCATTTTTCCATTCCCATCAAAGTTTCAATAAACTCAACTGATCTCCATCATCCAACATTCAATCTATTTCATCCTGAATTATTTCATATTCCTCTTATTTTGCTTGTTATATAGCGAAAAAATTCTTATTAACAGAAAAATAATCATTATCTCCGGAAAAAGACACTTAATCAACATTGTGAACATACTCCGTTCTTCAACTAATCTCGTATGAGCAATTGAACTAGTTCATAAACCTCAAGAAGATATTTACCATGACATTTTCTTGAGAGAAAGTATCAATTGACGTTTTTATCATCAGGGAAAGTCTCCGATAAAATGATTAACATAGAGTGCAAGTACCCTGATTTCTTTCCGTAGCCTCATAATTGTTTTATCAAGTGTGACAAAATTTTGGCCATGTTTTTCGCTCAAGTATGGCTCATTTCTCTTATCATTTTTCATACTACAGCCAATCACACCAACACCAAACCAAATATAATCATCTTCTTAGCTGATGATCTTGGCTGGGATGATGTAAGTTTTCATAGCTCAAAACAAATTCGAACTCCCAATATTGACAAATTAGCTCGTGAAGGAGTAGTTCTCAATAATTATTACACTGGCCCATTGTGTACTCCCAGTCGAGGATCTCTTCTTTCCGGATATCATCCAATCCATTCCGGAACTCAACACTGGGTTATTTTACCTCAAGAGCCGAGAGGTCTTCCTCTCAATTTCACACTTCTTCCCGAATATCTTCGAGAATATGATTACGCTAATCATATTGTCGGCAAATGGCATCTCGGCTATCATCGACGATATTATACACCAACGTATAGAGGCTTCGATTCACATGTTGGCTATTTCAATGGTGGTAATGACTACTATGATCATACAACTCTGTCATCCTCCCTAGCGTGGGGAATAGATTTTCGTCGAAATCTTGATCTGAACACCAATGCAAGTGGAATATATTCAACTCACTACTATACTGATGAGGCTGTGAAAATAATCGAAAATCATCCTAAACACAGTCAACCACTTTTTCTGTACATGGCCTATCAAAGTGTCCACACCGGTAACACTTATTCTCCACTCCAAGCACCGAAAGAATATATCGATCGTTTTCCCAATATTAATCATACAAAACGTCGAATTTTTGCTGGTATGTTATCGGCGATGGATGACTCGATAGGTATTATCATGGAATCTCTCCAGCATCATAATATGCTACAAAATTCCATCATATGCTTTCTAAGTGATAATGGTGGTCCTGCAAACGGTTTTATGGGTAATTTCGCTTCGAATTGGCCTCTCAGAGGAGTGAAAGATACACTCTGGGAAGGTGGTGTTCGAGTTCCTGCACTGATCTGGAGTCCTATTTTGAAAAAGAAAAGTTATATTTTCCAAGGTTTATTTCATGTGTCTGATTGGCTTCCAACTCTTCTGACTGCAATCGATCGAAATAAAGTGTCCAGAGATGATCGGCTGAGAAATATCTATGGTGTGTCAATTTGGGATTCAATCACCAATCAAAAACCGTCACCACGTTTAGAACTTTTGCACACGATAGATCCTCTTTCGAATGTGTCCTCTATTCGTATTGGTAAATGGAAACTTGTTCAAGGACTCAAATATCCTAATTGGAAAGATTGGTATTTTCCACCAGGCTCCTCGAATTCTGATATTTCTCTTAATCTTGTCACTTCTGAAGCTAGTAAAAATCATCTTGAGCGATACTTCCCTATCCAATGTGGTCCCAAGCCTCAAGATGCTGATATCAATTGTAAATCTGATGAAAATCTTTGCCTCTATGATATCGAAAACGATCCATGTGAATATCACAATTTGGCCGGAGTTCATCAAGATGTAGTAAATCAGCTATGGAATCGAATTTTAGAGTTGAATCGAACTGCTATCCCACCAATGAATAAGCCCCTTGATCCAGCATCAGATCCAAAGTATCATAATTATGCTTGGACATGTTGGTTAGATCGAAAGTATTGAAAGAAAGTGTCCGTAATTTTTGATTAACATTTGAAAATGCTAGAAATTCCGGAAAAATAAAACGTTGAGTTTTGAAAGTTTTAAATAACCGTCAGTATCACAGTCCTCATACTAACACTTCATCTTACAAAGTTCCAACGTTTTTCATGATAACAATATCGGATATTTTGTCATATCGAATCTCATCATGAAAGGAAGGACATATTAATAGCACATATCATTATAACAAATGAGGTCGCGAGTTGCATCACTTTTTCCGATGCTAATTAAATTCTCCTCAATACCTTAATTGATCATTTTAAATTCGTTCAAACATCATTTTCCGATTTGGTGTAAGGTCAGAAATCTTTGAAATTATCCCACATCAAAGTTAATAAATTTCTTACCTCTTGTTTTCTTGCCCTTGTGAAAACGATCTCCTCTCACTCAAATATATTATAAATAATCATCGCCAAATTGATAACGATTGTTAGCATATTTTTGCTGTGTCGTATTGTGGTGAGCCTGTTTTTGTTTTTTTTTGTTTCTCTAAGACGAGAAATTAATCATCTCAAAACTTTTTGGAGTAAAAGTTGAGAATCAGAGTGCATATCTGTTGCATGATATTCTACTTGAAATATTTGTAATCATTGAGACATTAATCGTTTCATAACATGGCGAAAGTAAGTCAGTGAAAGTTTATTCAAGGCAATCCGATGTAATACAATCTCTTTGTTACAGCCAATTCTATATTCCTATTTCAGAAGCTCGTGCTCCTATCGAGTTCGAATAAGTAAGTGGATTGAACACTTGAACCTTTCCATAGTTTAATAATTTTCCATTTTATCTAGTGTTGGAATTGAAGAACATTCCATATGAATACAGAGCCATCGACTTGCACAAAGATGGTGGAGAGCAGCATTCAAATGAATTCAAGAGGCTCAATCCTTTCGGATATGTTCCAGCATTGGTGGTCACAGACGATCATAGTAAAACTCAAACGCTATACGAATCAATGGCAATCATTGATTATTTGGAACAAAAATATCCGCAAAACAGTATTTATCCTAAAGATTTGATAGATCGAGCAAATTCTTTGGCAATCGCTGAGACAATCACTTCAGGCATTCAACCATTCCAAAACGTTGGATTCATCAAGATGTTCGATGATTTGGGGATTGATAAGAATAAGTGGTCAAAAGATTGGATTAGCAAAAAATTTCAGTCCCTTGAAAAAGTTTTGGAAACTACATCTGGCAAATATTGTGTTGGGGACACAATATCCATAGCTGATGTTATCTTGGCACCCCAAGTTTATAATGCTCTGAAATTTCAAGTTGATATGAGCAATTTTCCAATAATCACTCGAATTAATAATGAGCTAAAAAAGCAGGAAGCTTTCCAAAAAGCACACCCATCTGTCCAACCAGATACACCAAACGAATTCAAAAAATTTTGAACTGAAAAACAAAAACTGCGGCAAGTATAATCATGTGTAGATCTTGGTACCAATTTTATTTTCATTTCACACTCATGCTAACAATAGATTGCATATTTTTGGTATTTTTGATATCAAGACCACCTCTAACCTACTGTTGAAGATCATATCCAAATTTTGAAGCTGAATATGTATTTAGACTCATAAAACTATAGTGTTTTTCGAATCTTAAGTGTTATCCCCACCAATCTCAAACTTCTGATCAGACATATTCTCGAAATATGGATAAAATTCTTGATAAGAATGACTGAAAAAAGGACATGAAAAGGGAGTTTTTTCATTAGATTTTGGGCTTGCTGATGAGCTCAAAGATTATTGTGACATCTCTCCCATCGAGATCATAGAATTCAGAGTAACCATAGAAAAGATATGATCTTCCATCTCATCTGTTCTCTATTGAAACCATGATTTCATGTTTACAATCACAAAAACTTGAGCTATCAATTTTCGCTCAATCAAAATCCCCTATTACCCTCACCATTGATTTGAGAGAGATTCATTTGATTTTTCCTCTCATCGTCTATTCGATAACCCTTCTCGTTCTCAAAAAAAATTTGAGGAAAAAATTTGCTCCTTCAGCGCTTTGCAATAAATTGAAGCAAATTTGCATACAAAGAATATTCCAACCTAATATGAAAGGGTGACTGAAGTTTTTGGCACCTCCAGTTCAATCAGTGTTAGCAAGTATAATTTCATTAATTTCATTAAATGTTCAGAATTCTTACAAAATAAAAACCCTATTCTTCACAATTAAATGCATAAGTTTGTTTCTTTTCATCATGAGCTGAAGTTAGGGACGTTCCAAGCTATGCGAACTCTTCCAAAATGTGAAGCATTTTTGAGTAGTTTTGATGAGAATAGGGAGGCTGCAATTAAGCAAGAGTCCAGAGGAGTATCAGAAGAATTCTAGTCTCAACGCCAGCTGCGCTTTCGAGTCAGATGCCAAACTTAGCTGGGCCAACATTGGACTTGATGTAAACAAAGATTTGATTTAAGGTCCAGTTGTTAAATTTTGTGAAGATATAATGATTTTAGAAGTAATTTTGGTGCTAAGCACAATTGTTCAGATAGATTCAGAAGGTAAGATTGGGTATTCATAACTGAATTATAGAATAATTATAACACTTTCCTTCCAGAAGTACCAAAAATTTCTTTGGTTCCGTCGAAAGTAAATCAAAAAGCTGGACAACAAACTTCTTTTTCCTGTGTTCTACAAAAAGGAAGCTTCCCAGTTCAGTTCGACTGGCTTAAGAATGGACAACCTATTCGTACCACGAAGAACATCGAAATTGATACCTCTAAAAGGTCATCAGATTTAATTTTAGAGTCTCTGACCATCTCAGATGCTGGCAATTACACATGCCGCGCCTCGAATTCTTTTGGATTTGATCAATCTATCTCACATCTAGTGGTTGAAGGTAAAAATTTACATGGATCGAAGAATTCTAGAACTAATTTCTTCACAATGGTTGGTTTAGGTTCCCCACAATGGCTGTCCAAACCTGGTGACATGAGAATAGGGCCACAAGAGCGATTCAATATTCAGTGCAGTGGAATTGGGTATCCTAACCCAAATGTTTTGTGGAAGAGAAAAATTGGTAACTCAAACAACAATTAGCCATGGAACAGTTATATTGTCATTATTGTCATACTTCCAGAATCGGAATGGAAAGATCTATTCGAAACTACCCAAGTTTTTGCCAAAATTTCGCCAAATGAGATCACTGGACATCAATTGGTCAAAGAAAGAGATGAAGGGAAGTATGGATGCGAGGTTTCGAATGGAATAAATCCAAGCTTATGGGCGGAATTTATGATACAAATCTCAGGTAAGAATCAAGTTTTCTGGTAAGATCTTTGGCGCTCTCGAGTTTTGAATATTAGCAAAATTTTGTTCCCGAAATATCACTTTATTCACGATTTGCAAGTAAGAAAAGGCTTTCTTACAATCATTTTCAGCGTTTCAAGATGAAATAAATTGTATAATTCAATAAAAAGGCTTGATTACTGCATTTACATCACCTGTTTGCCTCAAAAATCTCTCAATTTTGGCTCTAAAAGAGTTAGAAATGAAATGAACTCATTGAAATTTTCAAATAAAATGATTCTCACAGTTTTTTGAAAGCATCAAATCGATTCATCTGTGGGACTAGACTTATATTCTTATTTTTCTAAACTTTGAGCAGAATTTGTGTTCACAGCTGCTTCAAAACAAAATAATCCACTAATTATTCTGCAGAGTACGATGATTCTCGAAAAGTTTGCTCAGCTGGCTCGTTGCAATTAACATTAAGTAGGAAGTCAGAATAAGCTCAAAAAATAGGGGTATTGAGAAAATGATCCATCTTAATTGTTACCAACTCCACATGGTTTGGTGAGAGGACACTAAATTTCACACAATATACGGCAAACAGATTGGATTCCATTATACATGTAAGTTGTCGTAGTCCATCTGCGCACTTTTCACAAGAATTTTGGTCCTATGTTTTGATTAGAACTTTCCATTTGAGATCTTAATTTTGTTCTTAGTAGGTTTCATTCTTATAAGTTTATCTTGATCATGATTTTCCAACTATTTTTGGTTCTTTTCGTTTCGAAAAGTGTAAATTCTAACGGTACGTTGATCACCTTTACCTGAACTATCATTGAACGAGTATATAATTGTTTTTCCAACAGAAGCACCAAAAATATCCCTCAAACCTCCTAAGTCAATGCAAAAAGCAGGACAACAAACAGACTTTTCTTGTGTTCTCCAAAAAGGAAGTCTACCAGTTCAATTTGAGTGGCTAAAAGATGGAAAAATCATTCAAACTAATAACAAAATTGAGGTCGATACATCAAAAAAATCATCTGATCTTCTTCTACAATCTCTCACCATGTCTGATGCTGGCAACTATACATGTAGAGCCTCCAACTCATTTGGATCAGATCAATCTACATCTCAGTTGATAGTAGAAGGTGAAGAAAATTTTCTCAACTCTTATAAAATTATCGGTCATTAATTTCATTCTGTTCTATGATTTTTTCTCGAAAAGGATCTCCACAATGGCTAACAAAGCCGATGGATATGCTGGTGGGACCTCAAGAGCGTTTCAATATTCAATGCTCTGGAATTGGCTATCCATCACCATCGGTATCATGGAAAAAACAAATCGGTAGGTTTGATCGTTTATGTAAGTGACGATATTCTGATCATGGTGACTTTGACTTTAGATTCTGAATGGCAAGATCTATTTGGATCAAGCAATATTTTCACTCGAATCACTTCGACTGAGATTACTGGTCATCGATTGGTCAAAGAGAGAGATGAAGGAAAGTATGGCTGTGAGATATCGAATGGAATTAATCCAAGCTTGTGGACGGAATTCATGATCAAAGTTTCAGGTAAGATCTATTTTATCATGGTAAGGTTAATGGTGCTTTCGAATTTGTGAAGTTCATAAAAAACTGTAGTAATTCTGAACCTCTGAGAAATCCAATAAAATGCGATAAATAAATCATTTGACCAAAAACAATATTTTCTCAAATCCATCATTTGAACCAGGTAACGGAATGATGAGCTCATCCGAGACTACTCGTTTCTTTCCATGTTTCCTTCAGATAGCTGGCATCGATGTGAATCAGTATCCATTCGAACGATTGATTATGAGTTTTCAGGTATCAAACCACACCTATTCAAACCATTGTTACTTCTTATACCTCGTACACCCTGACCAATCTCTTTGATGGGTCTTAGTGGCTAGATCAGTGATTTTCCTCTGTTCTTCTCTATCTGAAAATCTCTCAAATCTTTTTTTGCTGTGAGCAAGCTGATTTCTCTTCTTGGCTTCATCTTCTATAACAAATTTGAGAGTTTGAGAATTCTCCTAGCTTTCTTAGCAAAGAGAGAGAGAGCGAGACGGAAAGAAGAATAGCAGCTTGGAACTTATTAGAATTTGATATATTGAGTATGTAGTTCTGAACAATAAGCCAACAAACTATTGATAATTATAATATTGGCATGTCTTTATTCATATACATATTCTCTACCCTAAATGCATATTCTGCAGGTATGAGGTTGCTCTCGAGATTCTTCAATAATTTTCCCGAGATCTTGATGGACTGAACTTTCCTCTAAGCAAGCGTCTTACTGACACTGCTTCTGATATCAGCTGTGTTTGAATCATTCTTGAGGGTAATCCTAAGAACAGTCAACGTTTAGTTTCATTACTCAAATCAATTACTTCCTGTCTATTAGATTTACAATCCCCTTCTATGATGATTCTGATGATTGGAACAGTGATTGGTCTACTGTATATGATAAGCGGAGCGAGTTGTGAAGGTAATTATTCCTCTAGCTTGAATATCAATTGATAATCGAGTGAAATCTTTCCATTAGATGTACCTGAAATATCTCTCAATCATCAGAGGCTTACACAAAAAGCTGGAAAGCCAGCATATTTTGTGTGCAGTTTTGAAAGAGGTAGACTTCCAGTGACTTTCGAATGGCTTAAAGATGATCAATTGTTGAAATCTTCACCCAAAATCATAATTGGAACTTCAGAGAGGGCATCAAGTCTGATGATAGGCTCTGTTCTAGGATCAGATGCTGGAAATTATACTTGTCGAGCCACAAATAATTTTGGATCACGAATTTCTACTGCTACATTGTTTGTTGAAGGTGAGCCAGAAAAACTTCTGAACATTTTCGCTTAAATCGATTTCCAAATTTCATTATCATTAGGTCCACCACAATGGATTTCGAAGCCGAGTGACATGCGAGTTAGTCCTATCAGCCAGTTGAATATAAAATGCATTGGAACAGGGCATCCAAAACCTGTGACCACATGGAAGAAATTAATCGGTAAAATAAGATACATTTATCAATGGCATGCCAGCCCTGATGTATGAATTTTTCATAGATTTAGAATGGCGAGATCTTTTTGGATCAACCACAAATTTTATCAGGATTTCATCAACTGAAATTAGCAGCTCTCAACTAGTGAAAGAACGAGATGAAGGCAAATATGGATGCGAGATATCTAACGGAATAAATCCAAATCTATGGACAGAGTTTCTAATTCAAATTTCAGGTAAGTGATTCCTTTAATTACAACCAAATTGCGCTTTCGAGTATTTTTTTCGATTTATATTTATTTTATTCATAAAGTGGATAACGTGAATTGTAAAAATAATTTGTCACTAAACATAAATAAACTCATCTCAAGAAATTTTGGTTTTCTCATGAAATTTGTTGAGAATTGCTTCAATTCATTAAGTTTTAATTGTTGACCAATAAAATTATAAAACATCTTTTAAAAAAGCTCATATTCATTAAAAGTATCGGAATTTGTCAAGTTCTAATCGATTTAAGCAGAAAAAAGCAAGATATTTGAAATTCTCGCGGCTACATCAGCTGATCGAGTAAACAATGTTTTCTTGTAAAAACTTTCTGCTAAATCTTCAAAATCATCTCATGTTTTGATCAGAGTACAAGTACAACATCTCTTTTGCGAGGGATCAACGCGATATATTCCATCATGAAAGCAATGATTATAAGTTTTCTTGGTTTCTTTTGTATAGTTTGCAGTGTGGAATCTAGAGGTAAGGGTATATATTCACCTGATTGTAATCACCTATTGAAACTCATTAACATTTTCTCATATTGCACACAGATTTGCCGAAGATATCGCTTGATCCACACAGATTGACACAAAAAGTCGATGAGATGGCATCATTTTCGTGTATTCTAACCAAAGAAAGTTCTTCGGTCAAGTTTGAATGGTTCAAGAATGGCCAAATTTTGCATCCTACGAGGAAAATTGCTATCGGATCAACAGAATGGGCTTCAACTTTGTATTTAAAGTCAATCTCTGTTATGGATGCTGGAAATTACACATGTCAGGCTTCCAATTCTCTTGGAACTGCTCGATCCAGCTCAATTTTGATTGTTGAAGGTAATTTTTTGGTTCGATCTTCACGGAAATTCTTACCGACCAACTATTTAATCATTACTTTTAGGACCTCCACAGTGGCAGTCGAAGCCTAATGATATTCGAGTAGGGCCAAGAGAAAGATTCAATGTGAAATGCATTGGAATAGGACATCCACTTCCTGTTACAACTTGGAAAAAATTCATCAGTAAGCTAAGATCCATCAATTCACTTTCGCTGCAAGTTCACTTAAAATTCTAACCATCATACAGATTCGAGATGGGAAAATCTTTTGGAATCTACCTCTACATTCACCAAAATTTCACCAACTGAGATTAGTGGCTCACAATTGATTAAAGAAAGAGATGAAGGGAAATATGGCTGTGAGATTTCCAATGGAATAATTCCAAACTTGTGGACAGAGTTCCAAATTCAAGTATCAGGTAAGTCAATCACTCTCTCCTCGTAAGGTTTGCGCTTCGAGTTGTTTTTGTATATACACTATAACGCGATTTTAATACATGTACATCATAAGTTCATCTTTAATGTGAATAAATTCAATCCGAATGAAGAAGCTCTTTTACCATTGTGATTTCATCTTGCCGTGTTAGCTTTCTTTCATTATTTAATGCGACAAGTAAAGCTTTTTGAATCAGCAACTTTCAATCACTGCTCTTTTGTAGGAAGACTTGTGAATGGCTTCCTTTGATATCTGAAGAGTCAAACGATTCATGAATGTTCACTATATCAGCTGCGCGGTCAAGATATCTTCCAGAGATCTCTGTTAGGAATTTCAAATTCTTCTCTGTTTGTGTAAGGGAAACATCAGATTTATCATCATCTTGTGTGACTATTCATTTGGGATCGAATTTCCGTGCGTTCATGCGACAATGATTTCGACGATTGTTCTAGTTGTGTGTACTCTCAGCATAATTAGCCAACATCAAGTAATTTCACAAGGTAAGATCTTTCTTGGTGTACATTGAATCGCACTAAGGATCAACAATTTTGTTTGTAGATGCTCCTGAAATATTTCTCAATAGTGGAAAACTTACCGAAAAAGTTGGAAAGCCAGCCTATTTCGTGTGTAGTTTGAGGAGAGGCAATACACCTGTCACCTTTGAATGGCTTAAGGATAATCAGTTATTGAAATCTTCATCAAAAATTGCAATCGGAACTTCAGAGAAGGCGTCAAGTCTCATGTTGGAGTCGGTTTTGGTATCTGATGCTGGAAATTATACATGTCGAGCTTCGAACAGCTTTGGGGCAAGAATTTCTACTGCTAGTTTGTTGGTTGAAGGTAAAATTTTTGGTCATCTATTTGATATTGTTAGCTGAGGTAATTTGCTTGATTTATTTAATCAGGGCCACCACAGTGGCTTTCAAAACCGAGTGATATTCGGGTAGGACCAAAGGAAACTTTCACTGTGAAATGTATGGGAGCTGGACATCCTTCACCCACTACATCATGGAAAAAGCTAATTGGTAAGGGTCAGAAAAGAGCAAGATTGAGAACTTATTTTAACATGCCTTTTTCTATCAGATTCAGAATGGCGAGATCTTTTTGGATCAACCACAAATTTTATCAGGATTTCATCAAATGAAATTAGCAGCTCTCAACTAGTGAAAGAACGAGATGAAGGGAAATATGGATGCGAGATATCTAACGGAATAAATCCAAATCTATGGACAGAATTTCAAATTCAAGTATCAGGTAAGGCAATGGCTTTTATTGAGACAGTTTTCTCAAAAGGTGAGGTAAGGTTTGCGCTTTCGAGTATTTTTCCTAGAGGGAATATGTATTTTTTCTAATTAAAATCAGAATCTGTAAAATTAAACAAATAAATGTCAAGATTAAAAACAACCTGAATGACATGACATAAATATTTCTTCCAACTGATATTAAATCTAATGATTGAACCATCATCAGCGGAAGTTTCAATCAGTTGAAATGTACCATATCCAGTTTCACACTTCTCGAACTGCGCGCTGAGTTCTGAATGGAAATCGGTCACTTTTTCTGTGGATATGTTCTAGCCAGCTGGATTGTTCTACTGTTGAGAAGTTAGCCTCTGTGAGAAACTATCTCTCAACTAAGATCTCTTGATTGAGCCAAATCACTTCAGTTTATGAAAGCTGCTAGACTTGTTTGATTTGTAAAATGTTGGTGAGATTGCAAACTGTGATTCTAATATTGCTCGAGATTCATTTGGCAACTTCAAATGGTAAGCAAATTCTTTGTTTGATAGAAGCCTAACAAAATGTTTTTCTTTCTGGATCAGAGCGACCGAAGATCAATACTGTTCAATCAAGAATCGTTTTGAAAGCAGGAAAACAGGCATCTCTTACCTGTGTTCTTGAAGAAGGAAGCTTTCCGGTAGACTTTGAATGGTTGAAGGAAAATCATGTCATCAGATCATCGAGAAACATAGTGGTTGATAAAAGTCAGAGAACATCTAGCCTCTTTATACAAACTCTCACAATTTCTGACTCTGGAAACTACACATGCAAAGCAACTAATTCATTTGGATCGGATATTTCAACTTCTCAGCTAATTGTTGAAGGTTCGAGTCACCAGAGTCAGATAAAGAAATACATATTTGATTGAAACACTGTTGTTAAATTCACTACAGGCCCACCACAATGGTTATCCAAGCCTCAAGACATGCGAGTAGGACCTAAAGAACAATTCACCATCAAGTGTAGTGGAATTGGACATCCTCCACCAACCATCATATGGAAGAGGCAAATCGGTTAGCTTCATAATCATCATTGAGTTTGATCATGGAGATTAATTTTCCGATATTTCTTATTCTAGATTCTAGTTGGAAGGACCTTTTCGATTCTTCAACTATTTTCACCAAAATTTCTCCAACTGAGATCAGTGGCTCACAGCCGATGAAAGAACGAGATGAAGGGAAGTATGGTTGTGAGATTTCCAATGGAATAAATCCAAGCTTGTGGACAGAATTCCAGATTCAAGTATCAGGTAAGATAGAAATATTTTCTTTTAAGGTTTATGGCGCTTTCTCGACAATACAACACTTGTATACGCTGTACCATAGAAAAATTTTTATTCCTTTGAAATAAAATATTCCCATGAAATCTACATCTTATGTGTACTCACAATTGACTATATTAAATCATTTATTTTCAAATTTTTCCAAAAACGGTCCTTGTCATTTATTAAACATCGAAATCATCTATGAATTAAAATTCTTCCCAACGATTTGAATTGAGAATCGAATTTAGCTGTAGCTATTATTTGAAAGAATTCAGAACTTAGTGCGAGTCTGTCAGATAAGCTCAGTTCGAGTCGGCTCAGCTGACGGATTCACTCAAGCGAAACATTTGCTGGAGTTTCTGCTTATTTTCTGAAATTCACCACAATTTTCGACCCTCATCTGAAGGACTGATCACAACTAATCCATTCATGATGTTTTCGATTATAATTCTATTCGTGTTAAAATTCTGTTTGGTCACCTCAAATGGTAAGAAGTAGTATCTGATCAGAGCTGAGAGTAATTATTTTTGCATTTGTTTCATTTAGAACAACCAAAAATTTCTCCTATTCCATCAAGAACTTTATCTAGAATGGGAAAACAAGCCACTTTCTCTTGTCATCTTGAGCAGGGAAATCTACCCGTTGAATTCAAATGGTTGAAAGGAAATGATGAGATAAGATCATCGGAAAACATTGAAATCGATACATCTAAGAGAATATCAGGCTTGATGATCAAATCACTCGCTACCACTGACACCGGAAATTACTCATGTCTTGTTTCGAATTCATTTGGTTCGGATGTAGCTACCTTCCAATTGATTGTTGAAGGTCTGCTCTTCAAAAACTGATTGCTTTGAGTTATGCAAACTGATTATACATTTCAGGGCCACCACAATGGCTATCTAAGCCTCAAGATATAAGAGTAGGACCTAGAGAACAGTTCAATATTCAATGCAGTGGATTGGGATATCCGCCGACAAGTGTATCGTGGAGAAGACTTGTTGGTATGATGAAAATTTCAACTTTTTATCCATGAATTTACCCAAATTTTAAATTAATCTAACAGATAATGACTGGAAGAATCTTTTCGATGTTACCAAAAGTTTTGCCAAGATTTCCTCAACTGAAATAAGTGGCTCGCAGCTCATGAAAGAACAAGATGAAGGAAAGTATGGATGTGAGATATCTAATGGAATCGAACCAAACTTATGGGCAGAATTTCAGGTGAAAATCTCAGGTAAGTTTCCCTTTCATTTTTCCTAATCTGAAGAGTTATTGGCGCTTTCTGAACCTTTGTAATTTTATAAATCAAGATTATTGTTACCAAGAAAACTTCTACAATAATAAAAAATTCTCAGAGAAAAATCTTTTCTTCACTCTTATTCCACTTTGAATTATTTTTCTCTGTCCAGTTGGGCGAGACCAGCCCAGCTGCGCATTCAGTTCTATGTTCTATGTTTAATAATAAACTGGAGATGTTCAAAGAACAGTGTTTTTGTATATTCATCATTAACTCATACTGTACCAACTACACTCCTTAATTGAGAAAATAGGCTTTGAACTGTGCCCATAACATTTAAATTTCGATCTCGAGACCATCTATCAAAATGTACCTTAAAATAGCTTTAATCTTAGTTGTAATAGCCACGGTTGATTCAAATGGTAAGTAAGCAAGATTGTTTCCCATCGAAATTGAGAGTGATCAATGTTTTCCATTTTTTTGTTTTAGAGCAACCGAGAATCTCTCATGTTCAATCGCAAATACTATCGAAAGTGGGAAAACAAGCATCTCTAACTTGTATATTAGAACAAGGTAGTCTTCCGGTTGAGTTCAAATGGCTGAAAGGAAATAACGCTTTAAGATCATCGGAAAACATTGTTATTGAAACATCTCAGAGAATATCAGGCTTGATAATCAAATCTTTAACCATTTCTGATGCCGGAAATTATTCATGTGTGATTGAAAATTCATTTGGATCTGATCTCAAATATTTTCATTTGATTGTTGAAGGTTCGAAACAAACAAATTCTATTTCGAACACATCGATATAATCTTGATGCTACTTTACAGGGCCACCTCAATGGTTATCAAAACCCAATGATATTCAAGTTGGTCCAAGAGAAGAGTTCACTATTCAATGTAGTGGAATTGGTCATCCTACTCCAATGGTTACATGGAAAAAGCTAGTTGGTAATATCCATCTCTTGAAAGTTACTCTCAGTGATCTTATTGGATATTGTTCATTTACTTATCAGATTTTGAATGGGGAGATCTATTCGAGTCAACGAATACTTTGACCAGAATTTCTTCAACTGAGATCAGGGGCCATCATCTAGTCAAGGAAAAAGATGAAGGAAAATATGGATGCGAGATATCGAATGGAATTGTTCCAAATCTATGGACAGAGTTTATGATCAAGATTTCAGGTGAGATCACTTTTTTAAATCCTGCATGAACCTACTGGCGTTTTCGAGCTTCTTTTTCAATTGATTGACATTGTAAAAATGATTTCCAATAAATTTTATCACAACTGATTAACAAATGAGATAGGATGATCTCAAGATGAAATCGAGATTCTTTAATCGATTCAACGAATTGTACAATTGACTAGTATCGTCGTGAAAGCGAAAAAGTTGATGATTAACTATATTGTGGGAGAATTGCTAAATCCTCTCATTCCATTTTGAATCGTAAATTCTTTTTGATAAAGCTCTAATTTCTGTACATTCTGGGGGTTTGAGATCTTTAGCTCTCATCTCGAGCTCTTCATCGCGAAGATTCTGGGCTGAACGGATGAGATCTTTTTCTGTAGAAGAGAAATTATTGGATAAGAGAATGAAATGTAAATATCGAGTTGTAGTCACTATTTGTTGGGAATACTTACGATGGAGCAATGCTCGGATGCATTTTTTCTGTAAATCGTCCAAATAATCGCGAGTAACATCCACTTCTATTCTTCGCAAACTACTACTTCTAAAATTCTTTTCAAAATTTTCTTTTACAAAGTAACGAATGTAGAAATCTTTAGTCTTACGCTCGATGGTAAACTGTCTGCAATAAAGAAACAATTTTTCAATTATCAAGTAACCAAAAGAGAATGACGATAGAAAAACTTACGAATCTTTGGATAGACTATAAACAGGTCCTGACATGAAATATGAACTAAAATAATAAATACATATACAAAACAGAATAACAGACACAAAGTGAAAAAGGACACTTTTGTCATCATGTTGCCATGTTCGAGAGATAGGATCATTATCATCATGCTTCCTCTCGGCAGCTGAGAAATCATTGAACAAATCTCTTGTGATATCATCTTCAAATTGAGAATATTTTCGGTACATATCGTCCTCTTCTTCGGTTGATCTACGAGGAAGTAAACATATACCGTGGAGATCATAATATTTTCGTCTCTTTGGATCTTTAAGAGTATCAAAAGCACGATTAATTTTCTTGAATGCCTCACTTGAGCCTGGAGTAGAATTTTTGTCTGGATGAAATTCGAGGGCCAATTTACGATATTGACTCTTCATCTCTTGCTCAGTAGCATCGCGTGGAACACCAAGAATTTGATAAAAATCATCACATGAATTGATTCTTTCGACAGCTTTCAATTTTTCTTGCGCCTCAACATGATCAAAGCGATTCTCGGATGGATCAAAGGAATGGAGAGCAGATTCCAGTTCTTCTCTGGCTTTTCTTTCGATTTCATACCGATCATTTTCCTCCGTTACTTTGATCAATTGTTCTATCTTACTAATAGTATCTGAAATAAATAATCATCACAATGAAATAGCTAGCTACAACCAGTAATTAGTGATTATACACTAACCTCGAACATATTTGGATGGACATGATTGTTGCGATCTATACAAGTAATGTAGAGCAGTTTGATGATCATCTTGTAATAAATGTTTCTGAGCAATTCGAAGATACTTTTCACTTTCCTCTTGATCAGTAACCATCTTATGATTTATCATGACTAGATTAAGAGTATAACCACACAACAAGCAATCCCACACACACACACAACTAGGAGCTCACATATAGCAACAAACCATGATTAAACCATTGTGTTCATGGTCTATTTCATAGACCAAAACATGCACAATACAAAAAAAAGTGATATGTTTTCATCTCTATTTTTTTTCATTATTTACTACTGTATGTTGTTGATACTTTGTGTATTGCACAAACGCATTGCCAATGTTAAATGCTCACACATAAACAGTAAATGCAACATATTTTCATCTCTCTCTCACTCTTGAAAATGTTCCAAATCATATGATAATGATGATAGTGATAAGTTACATTCATCTCTGGACAACCATAACTTTTAGACTTTATCAGCATCAGCCCAGATGAATCCTTGATCTCTCTCTCTTCTTCTTGGTGTACTTATCAACCAGTGAAAAGTGGGACGAACATAGTATTGATGGTTCCTTGACATGTCTCTCTGTGATTGGATCCTTCACATCTCTCTCTATGGCCTGAGTTGTTGGTAGCCTTTACTACACTAGTGGGTTGTGATAAACTCTTCACTTGTGCCTACTTTATTCACCGACCGTTGACAATACTGGTGGCCCACTTTTACCTCCCACTTTTCCAGGGATTTTTTTTTCTTCTCGAGGGCTTTCTCACTGTACACTTTCCTCTCTTCTTACAATATTTACTCTCGCAAAACATATTCCTTTGTTCTTCACTTTCTACTTACTTTTGGGCCAAAAAGTCTTTCTCTCTCTCAAAAACTTTAGCACTTTGTCTTTCTCTCTTCTCTCTCTTCTCTCTCTTCCAGCATCTTTTCGCTCTCTCTCTCAAGTGACCGATCTTCTCTCTCACTTGACTCATCTTTTTTACTTCTTTCAAAATATACACAGATTTGTTGAACACTCTGTTCTGTGAGCATTAGTTAAATATTTGTGAGAGAGAGAGGGAAAAAAATATGTTAAATTTACTTATCAACTTTTGATGGGTTATTGCACTTGTTGTATGGACATTTATTTTGGGTGGATGTGTAAAAAAAATATTTTTATCACACACAGAATTATTATTAACACGTGAGATTGCCGCCATTTTTTCTGTCTCTCTTTCTGTGTGAGTTTACCTTCGATCCAGGCTTTGGGTCAAGATTCATTTGTGATTGGTGTCTGTGTGACAAAAGAGAGTGATTTTTAATCTCTCTGTTATCATCATCAATATTATTTATATATATATACATTAATATTTTACAAACTGGTTCATTTCATCATCATCTCTCATCGAGTGTGGATCAGCCGCTTTTCTCACTCTTATATACTTATCTGATTTTGTGACTCAATCTTTTTTCACTGGTTATCTTATCTCACCTGTTGCAGTGTCTGTGTGTCTATCTTGGTTGCTACATTATTATTATTATTTTTTTTGCTCCTTCTCTGATTTGATTTGATTTAATTTTGTCTATCTATCTGCGTGTGTCTTCTTTGTTTGATAAATTCTTCCACACGTTTGCCACTTATCCATTAGATGGATCAAACTCAAACTCATCATATTATTAATTCCAATTTGGAAACACTTTCGGTTCGAATTCACGGTGAAATTGTCGGTGATTTATTAGTGAGCAGAAAAGTATTGAGTGGTGAAACTTGGAGTGAAATAAAGGTAAGCAATTGTTTTCAATTATTTATTTATCTGATTGTTTTGGTCACACAGATACATAATATAATGTGATTTGGATTTGTGTTAAATTCAATGTAAATTGAATGTAGAAATGATTGAGAGAAAAAAGCGAATCTCAAGTTTATAAAAGTTTTGTTTCATGATCTTTCTCAATTCATTTCATCATCTCATCATTTTTTCGTTTCATTTCTTTTTTTTGTTCCTTTGTTTAGAGCTCTTCCGATTCTCGTGCTGTTAATGAATTGCTTTTACTGACCATTGCCAAGCTTGGACCAGAGGCTCTATATGCTTTGAAAGAAGTGCTCTACGAATGTAATGATTTTTACTCAATGGAATTGCTCAATTCGGACGGAGGTTACTGCCCAGATTTACCCAGCCCTAACGTTCTTGCTCAACCATCTACCAGTCCTTGGGATACAAGTGGCTCAAGCTCCAGTTTGTCAGGCTCAATAGCTACCGATGGTACCATGTTATCCCGATTAAGATGTCGAACTGAGCCTGTGGAATCGGCTGATGTTGTTTCTACTGAAAAATGGAAAGAGGGGCCCAAAATATATCCAATGACCAAGAAACCTCGCGGCTATTGTTTGATTTTCAATAATATTCATTTTCAAACTTTCCGTCCTCGTGAGTCGGCCAGTGGTGATGGTCCATATCTGGCCAGTATATTTGAACAATTACACTTCGAAGTGCGTCAATACGAAAATCTGACCAGTTCGGCTATGAAAAATATTTTGGGAGCTCATTCCAAAGACAAAGCTCTAAAAGATCATCAAGCATTCGTATGCATTATAATGTCTCATGGTGTTCAAGATGATTATATTGTCGGAACTGATGCATTGATTGTTAAACTGGAAGATCTTGTCACACTATTTAATAATTCTAACTGCCCAGCACTCATCAACAAACCCAAAATGTTTTTCATTCAAGCCTGCCGTGGAGGTGAGTTTTTCTCTTTCAATCTTCATGTGAAAAGTAATGCTCACTTCACACAATCATTTCTTAATTCTCTCATTCTGATGTATCTGTTATTTTCCTTCATTTTTTTGGTCCAGATGATTATGATCAAGGTATTCGAGATTCTCTTGTGCAAACTGACGCCATACCGATTCCACCCCAAGCTCATATTGATGAGACAATAACTCTTCTACCCACTTGGAGCGATATCTGCATCGTTCATTCTACTATGCGAGGTAAATATAGCTCTCCCTTTTTCTCTTTCTTTTTTTTTCTATCGCCTTGAAATTTCTGTGAAAGCATTGAACCAAAACTGGCCTATTATCATTGCTAGGTTACGTTGCTTTTCGTTGTCCTGAAACCGGCTCTTGGTTTGCTCGAGCCCTTGGAAAGGCTTTAACTGAACATGCCTATGACATGAATCTCCAGGAAATTCTCCAACAGGTAAGATATGATGTGAATTTTTTCATAAAAGTTTCTACAATTTTTCTGCTCCCATTATTTAACTCATTAGGTTGCTCAATACATTAATACAAGGCCACGAAGTCAATCTACTCAGGCCATAGAGTGGAGCTATCGAAGTTGGTGGAAAACACTGTACTTCAATCCGGGTCTAACTCGTGATGAATAGATGACACTTGACAACGAACCCCTTGACCAGAATTTTCTAAACTATTTAGCTATGGAATTTTTTTTTTCGAAGAAAAAAACGACTCAATTTGCAGAGCTGATTTTGCTCCTTTTCGGGGCCAAAGATGGTCGCAAATAGCCTCCATCTACTTCCTACCCTTGTTTTCTTGGATCTCGTGATTTTGTGACTACTTTTCTACTTTTGCATATTTTGTGAATCTTATGGTTCTGTTCATTTTATATATGATTTTCCCGATTCTTAATAGCCAATAAATCAAGCTGTGATCATATGACCACACACTTCTCTTGCCACTTAAGTGTTCACTGACCTTTTTCCATCCCCACCTCTCAGCCCCTCCTTTTTCTCCGCCCAACTTCTCACTTGAACAGCTAGTTAATAATCCCAACTTATTATTATTCAAATCATTCCCATGTGAATAAGAATCTCGCATCCTTATCTTCTCTCTCTCTCTCTCTCTCTCTCTCGTTAGCACCTGACCACAGTTAACCAACGCATCTATGAGTATTCAATTCCGTGGGAACCTTTATCCCTCAATTTTCATATTAATCCTTCTCTGCACCCTCTCCTCCCTCCCAAAACCTTCCGTATCGTATGCAAATAATATGTAGATTTTTCTAGGGATTTCTATGATTTTCTTACTTATATCGTTAGACATCAGCAGTTTGCCAGACGATTAAAGATCTTTCACTTTCTTGAACACAGTTCAGATGAGTCATACTTGCGTCTGCGCTGTTGCTTTGTTTATAAGATGAAATGTGATTTGATTTGATGTTTTGAATGATGATTTGAAACAATTAATTGGTCTAAATAGACAATTTTCTGGTGTGTTTGGGCGAATATTTGCCCTTCAGATTGGTCTGTGAAGGTCTGCTCTACCTAAATTTGATTGGTGAGTAGCTGATTGCCTAATGTTTTGGCGAACTGACCTGAACTGATTTGACCAACTTAATTGTATGACGTTTCTTGTAGCGATGAGGACTTTGATGAGAAATTCTAATTTGGCTTTGCTAATAAAGACCTTCAATTCAAGTCGATCCCCATCACTGGCGATCAAGAGAAATATACATTTTTCAAATCCATGTTTTCGTCGAAAATCAGAATGGCGACCACCGATGATTCCCGATGAACTGTGCCGTGAAAGCGAAGCTGTATGGGCAATAGAGAAAGTGATGTTTGTTGTGGTTGTCTCCATGTTTGCTGTTCATACTTGTAGGTACTTCTATATACAGAATACCCAACATATGAATGTAAGAATGCCAATTCCTGATTATGATGAAGATTAGGAAAAATCTCTGAACTTTTAGGAGTTCATGTGAATTTAGTTGTTTATTTTAGAATGTTAATAAAATACACGTAAAGAATCAGCTTTCAATCACCTTGATGCTCTTCTATCATGATCTATATTCTTAGATGTGTAAACGTTTTTGAGAAAAAGTTTGGCTGTTTATCAGAATGCTTGGCAAGATTGTTAATTCGTGATCATATGAGATTCTGTTACTGAGAAGTATCATGATACTTCCTCTAGTCGAATTTGTTGAAATTTGCACCTGAATAATCGTGTAATCAGCTGAACATTACAGCGTATACATTGTTCATCTAATTACTCAGTTGGTCTTCCGTTGAATTTCCATCATCAACTGAATCATTCTTCTTGGTGTCGATTTCGTCCGCTTGTGATTCAAGTTTTTCCCAACTACTGTCATGAAGATGGGAAGATGCTTTTCGATAGCAGTAATAATGTATAGTCGAAAATATCCTCTGAATCACAAAAAGAATCATAGTGAATCGATTTTTTGTCCACTTCTTCGTATCTAGGCTACTACTCTTGATGTCTCTATCATTCCAGAAAACACTGAGAATCAGTGTCTGGAGACAGCCTGTCATGATGAAATAGATAACTGCCATCACCAAGGCATGAGAGTATTTCCTGAACGTTTTAGGGAAAAGTCCACTTTCTAAGATTGAAGATCGAAAGAAAAGCAGGCATAAGACTATAAGCGCCCAAATTTGACACAAATCTTGAACTATATAAACGGTGAGGCGTGATTTGAGCTTATAACCAAGGTAGTCATCGAAAATATTACATATGATATCCACTGTTAGCAATAGGAATTCAAATACAACAAGTAGAGAATCTGATAAATTTTCCATGGTTAAATTTCAATGTTGTTCTATTCTGAAAAATGGAGCCATAGTAACGCAAGGACAGAGCTTTTTTGTGTAGGAAATGTGAGGCCATCACCTTAAGTGAATGTATTGTCATAGAGAGAGTTAAATAGAATTGCATGTGAGATAAACATGAATTTTATTTGAGTTCAAGTTCAAATTTACAAAACCAGTGCAATTAACAAAAACTCATGAAGCGCCAAAACCTTACCAAAAACTTTATAACCTGTTCTTACCTGATACTTGAATCTGGAATTCTGTCCACAAGCTTGGATTTATTCCATTGGAAATCTCACAACCATACTTTCCTTCATCTCGTTCTTTTAGAAGCTGAGAGCCACTAATTTCAGTTGGAGAAATTTTGGTGAAAATAGTTGAAGAATCGAAAAGGTCCTTCCAACTAGAATCTAGAATAAGGAATATCGAAAAATTAAACTCCATGATCAGACTCAATGATGATTATGAAGCTAACCGATTCGCCTCTTCCATGTGATGGTTGGTGGAGGATGTCCAATTGCACTACATTTGATAGTGAATTGTTCTTTAGGTCCTACTCGCATGTCTTGAGGCTTTGATAACCATTGTGGTGAACCTAATTATGGGGAGAGAAATGATCGATTCAGAGACACTATCAGGCGTTACTCTGATGATCCAAACCTTCGACAATTAATTGAGAGGTGGACAAGTCGGATCCGAATGAATTAGACACTTTGCAAGTGTAGTTTCCAGAGTCAGAGATGGTGATTGACTGAATGATTAAGCTTGATGTTCTCTGATTTTTTTCGATCACTGCATTACTCGAGGATCTTATCACATTGTTGCCTTTTAGCCATTCAAACTCAACCGGAAGACTTCCTTGTTCTAAAATACAAGTAAAAGAGGCTTGCTTCCCAGTTTTTAGAACGATCTTCGGCTGAACTGGAGTGATTCTAGGTCGCTCTAAAATAGTAAAGAAACTTTTAAGACCTTCAATTTTTCAAAACAGTATGCTCACCATTAGAGGTTGCCAAATGAATCTCGGAAAGAATTAGAATCGCACTTAAAACTTCCACCAACATCGTATCTGTCTTATAGCGTCTATGTTGATCAACTGACGATAGTAATCCTTGTTAATCGAAAATGAGTTAGAACTTATTTGTCAACAATGAAATTTGATGACTAACTCGTGGACACCAAGATCTCCTACAAACATTAGGACAAACTGGCCAATTTTTCCACTAGAACTCAGCGCGCAGATCAAACAAGAAAAGGTTCTAAGACCTAGTGAAAAAATGATCTTTTGCTAATTTTTAGTGCAATTACATTACCCGAAAGGCTTGTATCTCTGACTAAGATATTGAGAAAGCTTTTGTATCGCTTGTACAAGTTTTGTGTCCCTTGCAAACTTGGAATTGAATCCGATAAGGATTATCAGAGAGTCATGGAGTGAGATTCCATTTTTTGATCTCATTTAATGATTTTATTTACATTGATTATAGTTGGAATATTGATACATAAAATCATAGAAAGCACTCGACACTCGAAAGCGCATACCTTACCTCATCGAGAAACTGTATTAGTAGCAACTAGCTTACCTGATACTTGAATTCGAAATTCTGTCCATAAGTTTGGATTTATCCCATTAGATAGCTCGCATCCGTACTTTCCTTCATCTTCTTCCTTTGTCAATTGAGAGCCACTAATTTCGAAAGAGGAAACCTTGGTGAAGCTTGTACTTGAGTCTAAAAGATCTCGCCATTCAGAGCCTGAGGATAGAGAGCAGGTTTAATTACTTTTCTGAATCTTGATTCTCTTCTTGATCCATACCGATTAGCTTTTTCCATGTAACAGTGGGTGAAGGATATCCAAATCCACTACATTTCAAGCTGAATTTTTCTTTTGGCCCTACCCGAATGTCACTCGGTTTTGAGAGCCATTGTGGTGGTCCTGATAAACAAAATCAGCATGCAATTAGCTCAGTTTGCTATATCGAAAAGGTGGCCTGAAATTTTACCTTCAATCAATAAACTAGCTGTAGAGATTCTTGCTCCAAAGCTGTTTGAAGCTCGACATGTATAATTTCCAGCATCTGATGTGGAAGCTGATTCCAGAACCAGACTCGATATTCGCTCTGATGTCCCAATCGCCATTTTCGGAGAGGATTTAAGCAATACGCCGTCTTTGAGCCATTCAAAAGTAACAGGAAGATTTCCTCTCTCTAAGCTGCACAAGAAATGTGCAGGTTTGCCAACTTTTTGTGTGAGTTTCTGATGATTGAGGGCTATTTCAGGGATGTCTGGAAATTCATTCGATAGATTAAACTCAACATGTATGGACGAGAATATTCTACCTTACCTTGAGATTTTGAGACAACAAGCATTAAAAGTAGAAGGATAACCACAATCATCATCAAATGGAAGTACAGAAGTATATCACTGAAGATATGACCACAATTCACAATACTCAACCTTCCAGGAGCCAATGTTTCGAAACAAACTGAGAAATTCTCGGTGAGAGTCCGCGCAGCTGATGTTTTGTGTGAGATTATTTTTCCAGTCACTCGCCCGATTCTCCCTAATTTTCCATCTTCTATCATATGTTTTTCAGTCAGGGACATCGTGTATCGTGAAAGCAGTTTTAAAAAATGATAAAAAAGGATTTAGATTCCTCGAAAGAATAGAGTAAAAATTCAGCACCAATATACGCATCAATTTTCCAAGACTTTTTGGGTTAAATAGCTCGTTACTTTAGTGAGACTGGCTCATGGGCATATTTTCTCGAAAAAACTTCACTTTCGTTAGAAAAATGATTTATCATACATTCATATATTAATAGAAAATTCAGCCATTTGAGGGGAGCTTAAGGACATTATTAGGCTCGATTTGGGTTGAATTGTTTATAAACAATTTAATCTGAAGAAGAAAGAAGTAAATAAAGAGAGAGAGAGAGAGAGAGAGAGAGAGAGAGAGAGAGAGAGAGAGAAATTCTACTCTCAATTCCCAAATAGTTTCCCATGTCTTTCTACGAAAAATCTCTAAAGTTACAATTTTTACTTGACCGAACATTGAGCGAACGAGCGGGCGAAGTGAGCACATTCGCTAGTATACAGAGCATGTAGGTGAAAAAATTCACAATCTTTGCGTTTATATTATGAAAGATGGTTCAAACAGAGTCAAGTTCAATGCCAGATGCGTTTGAGATGATAGCATATCAGTCATAGATCCTTCAGTGAACCCCTCTGTGCAAAGAGTAGGATTGTCTTTCTCTCTTTTGACTGTTTAGCTAATGATTTTGGATAACAAGATATGTGTAGGTGTGATACGATAGAATCAGTCAGCACTTGAGGTTATCTGCCACAGTGCTCTAGCCATAATTCTATTTTGACGGTCTCTCAATGAAAAGAGTATATAACATAGATAACTCGTCCCAGTAGCACAAAGTTCTCCTCATTGCTACCCAGAGCGAAGTACTGAGCTAAAAGCTTTCTAAAACTGAGAACTGGATCAAATCTTTAAGTGAAAATATGTGGTTCATTGATTTTAAACAGTTTGATTTTAAACAGTTTGATTCGCAAGACAGAGTTTCCAAGTTCTTACTCACCGTTTTTTTCGGTTTAGTAATAATACAGTTATTCAAACGTGCCTGGGAAATATTTAGATTGCCACCAGGTCCTTATGGTCTACCAATTATTGGATATTTACCTTTCTTGAACGAAAATAAAACAGAACACTACATCAGACTGGGTGAAAAGTATGGATCACCATTCTCAATTCATTTAGGCAAGTATGATTTCATAATAATCAACGATTGGTATCATGCAAATGAAGCCTACAACAATGAAGATCTTCTTGATCGACCCCCGGAAGGAATAATGGGTGGCCTATTAGCTGATAAAAGCGTAGTTGATCTAAGTGGAAATGCATGGAAAGATCAAATACGATTCTTCCTTCATCTACTTCGTGACTTTGGCTTGGGCAAGAGTGAATTGGAAGAAAAAGTCAAGGATGAAATAGAAATTTTTGTCAATGAGTTAGACAAAAAGCAAGAAAAGCCATTCAACGTCTTTGACCTTCTATCAGCTAGCGTTAGTAACAATATTTCCCTTCTTACCCATGGAAAAAGATTTGAATATGAGGATAAAGAACGAAAAAAGCTACTATATTACATTCACGAAGCTTCCGGAAGTGCGGTATTTCTAGGTTTAGCAACTGCGATGCCTTTCTTGGTCAAAGTGTTGAAGTTTCTTGGTCACCGGAAGTATAAGGTTTTCATGGAAGCTTTGACCACTCCTAATGGCTTCAACGAAGTGAAGATGGATAGAAATCGTGGACAAAAATATGAACCTATTTCAGATTATGTTGATCGTTTTCTTGAAAAAATGCAAGAGTTGGAACAAAAAGGTTTACCTCAAGGATCTTTTAATTTTTCCGTATTGAAGGCGAATATTGTGGCACTTTTTGCTGCAGGATCCACGACAACATTATCGACAATGTCTTGGATGATACTATTACTTGTTAAATATCCACACTATCAGTCTGAAATTCGAGAAGAAATATCTCAAGTCATCGGATCTCGAACACCCTCCTATGGAGATCGTTTTTCTTTACCATTTACGATGGCATTTATTTATGAAACACTTCGATATCGTACTAATGTCCACTTGGCACTTCCTCGTTACGGTACCAAGGATGTTCGAGTTGGTGATTGTTTGATACCAAAAGGAACTAGATTCATCATCAATTCGTATGCCATCGATCATGATCCTACCTTGTGGTCTTATCCGGAAAAATTCTATCCTGAACGATTCCTTTCAGAAGATCGAACAAGAACTGTGATACCTCCTCATTTTATTCCATTTGGAGAGGGCAAGAGGAAGTGCATCGGTGAAAGTATGGCCATGGTATCTTTGTTCCAATATTTGACCAGTATCGTTCAAAAATATAATTTGAATGCCCACGAAGGTCCAGAAAAAGTATCCGATAAACCAAAAAATGGTTATGTTTCTTTTCCAGCCCATATGCCTCAAATATTGGTTCGATCAGCTCAATGAAAATCCTTTCTCAATCGATTCATCGTCTCATTTTAGCATTCTTTTCATAAATACTCCACGAATTATCAAGAATATGAACAAAATATCATTACAACTCATAGTGAATGAGTAACCATCTTAAAAAATGTTGTTTTTAGTTGTAATTTTCGAAAAAAAGAAATTCAGTCCTCTGTGATCGTTAAAATAAAATTTCCAATGACTCTTCTAGCATAGGCATGTGAAGCTGCTCTCCTTTGAAGATCGACCCATGATCGATGAATTTCAAGGCAAAAGAGTAGGCCTCATTACTATCCATCAGTCTGATCCCAAATTTGATTGTTTTGCTCTTCCTCGAGAGACCAAAAGCTCTTGGAATCGAAAAATAACTGTACTTGTGCCTTCTGAACAAGGATCCAAAATCTCGTAATTGCAACGTGTTTCGTGTATGGATTAATGAAATTTATTTGCATTTACATTCGTGAAAACTCTTACAAATGAACTTGAAAGCACCAATTTTTCTTACCAAAATTAGAATTAGAATTTCTTACCTGAAACTTTGATCATGAATTCTGACCACAAGTTAGGATTTATTCCATTTGAGACCTCACATCCGTAATTTCCTTCATCTCTTTCTTTCATCAATTGTAAGCCACTTATCTCTGTTGGAGATATTTTGGTAAAGACTGAAGATGAGTCGAAAAGATCTTTCCAACTAGAATCTATGAAAAATATTATCATTAAATCCATGATTAATTTTAGCATCAAGCATAGAGCTTGCCTATCTGTCTCTTCCATGTAATAGTCGGAGTTGGATGTCCTATCCCGCTGCATTTAATGGTGAATCGCTCTTTGGGTCCTACTCGTATATCTTGAGGCTTGAATAACCATTGTGGTGGGCCTGTAATAGAGTGGAAAAATGAATGAATAACTATGTCCATATCTCTAGAGATTCAAACCTTCTACAATCAGTTGAGAAGTTGAAATGTCTGATCCAAATGAATTAGACACTTTGCAAGTGTAGTTTCCAGAGTCAGAAATTGACACAGATTGAATTATGAGACTAGATGTTCTTTGGTTTTTTTCGATCACTGCATTACTCGAAGATCTGAACACATTGTTTCCTTTCAACCATTCAATTTCAACTGGGAGACTTCCTTTTTGCAGTATGCAAGTGAATGATGCCATTTCACCAGTCTTAAGAATAATCTTTGGCGGAGTTGGTGAAATTTTAGGTCGTTCTGGCAAAAATTCAAAAACAATGAAAAACATGAGCCATTTTATCAATTTTGCATAATCTTACCGTTTGAGGATGAGAGATGAAACAAAGTAGAGAGCCAGATCAATTGAACGAACATTTTCTGAAAATTGCTTATTAATTCCTTACTGCTCGAAAAGAAATTGCAAGGAAAAACTGTGATGAGAGGAAACAGAAAAATTCTCACCAAGCTAATATCAATTGTTTTTCTTTTTCAACAATGTTTATATATACTCGCGCACATCAGAAAATGTCAGGCCAGTTTTGCGCGAAATCAAAAAAGAATCCAAGCTAGCAAATTGATGTTTGGAGAAATTCCTCTGAAAATTAGATAGGAATTCTCCCTTCAGATTCACAACCTCTTTCTTGCTCAACTTAATGTCTAGGAATGGGTCAATTGATAGATGGAAGTAAAAATAATTGATATTACTTGAATATTACTCTTTTACTATGTTCAGGAAGATTTATATAAATGTAAAACAGTCTCTTGAAAATCCATACATAATAAATAACAGTTCAGCGATTTTTTTGTCTCACTGATATCTGTTCAAAAATTCACGAATTTTACTTAACTAGAATATAGAAAATCAACTCCATAACAAGGGAAAAATCCATATCAGTGGCAATATTGGACATGATCGTCGGTATTAAAGCGGCATCAAGTTGACTAACATAGCAGGCAGGTAATGGCTCACCATTACTACCGGCATCATATCCAACTTTATCAGCATCAACAGTTACTCTAAGTGCAATTTTGAATAATTTTTTCTCAACAAGAGAATCCAAATGAGACATCAAGGCAAGGCAGAAGGATTGGGCTACTATTTCGGCTAATTTACCAGCATCATAAGCTCTATCTCCCCCTAAGCACCCATGGAAAGCACCACTTCCTCGCCTGGAAGTGGCTCGATTTGATTCATCCAATCCATTTTCAGATTCAGAATCTTGGATGAGGAACAGTTCGGTCCACCTCATGAGATACCGTTCACCTTCATAATCTGTTCCATTGAAGATTCGTAAGCTCCTTACTCCTTCCAGAGACATACAATCGATACAACTTCGTACTCCGATATTAAATTGTTTATCTTCTTTCTCCCAGACAAGATGAACGATCTCATCAGGTTTTTCTGCATCAGTTTTGCCACATTCGATATGTAGATCATCCATCTCTTTGAGCTTATTTTTCAGATCTAACAATGAGTTTGCTGGCATATGAACAAGTAGGCCATCCTCAACTACACTGACTTTTGCTTTTAGGCCAGTGGACGGCTTGAGAGAGCCTATGAAAACAATGAAACTTGCTCCAGTGATAGAGGATGAAGTGTCCGGGGTGATGGTGATAGTTTGGGTGTGATATTGTCCATCATCATTCTGGATACATGTGAGATGAGAATCGGCCTCCATATCGAAATTCCCACCAAATGAGAGGACGTGCTCGTTGCTGGTACTTATAGCTTTCATGACTTTATCGTAACGATTACGAGGAAAATTAACAGTAGTTTGTTTTGTTGCTTGATCGGTGTGTATTGTTAGCCCAGGTACCACCGGTAGAGAATACTGATAATTACGAAAATCAGCCAAAATATTGATGATAGTGTGACCAATTTCAAAATAAGCAGGTTTGCGACGATGATGTGAAAAAATGGGTGTAGGATAGCACTTATATTCGGCGCCCAACGAGAGGATCAACCTTAAAGGAAACACCTTGACCCATGGTATTTCCCATTTAAGTATTAAAACACCAACAAGGAATGGAGGCGATGGTAAAATGATTTTGCTAAGACATTGGAATGTTGGTCGAATGAATAGGAATCCAGCATTTTCTTTACTATCTAAAATCCCTTCAGGATAAAGGATATTGGTAAGCTCTGTGAAAGGCATTCCACGAGTGGCTGAATCGTAAATATGGATGAAAAGACGAAATATATCTTGTGGTGGACATTTTTCTTCTGGTAAACGCTCAAGCAGAACGATAACTTCATCCTGTCCAACAGAAGCAAGATTTTGGCTGGTAAATGCCCAACATTCAACACCTACACAACAGTCAAGCTTGACCAGCTTAACCAGAGCAAGCAAATTTTTGGTTAAACAGAATGTGACTGGAGGCAAAGTTTCATCAGCTAGAATAACCAACAGGTTTTCAGTTGTCGGATTAGTTTGCAAAAGAGGACAGTTGATAACAGGAGGAAGGGGTGATTTAGAATCTCGAATGATGGTTCGATGTGGATGTGAATGAGAATTTTTGAGAATAATTTGCTTCGATGATGATGAATGAGGCAGACATGAAGCTCCTGATGCTTGTGGTTGTGTGGAACTTTTTTGTATAGATTTACCTCCTCTATTATTACGTTGTTTACCAAAAGGTGAATACTGGCCATCTTGCAGATCATTACCTGGGCGAATACCATCTGAAAAAATGACTTGTTTGGGCTCACTTCTTGGTCTACTATTACTGGAATTACTTCGTTTTAGCACACCAACGGGATTTGGACCCAAATTTGAGAAGGCTCCTACTGATTGTGAACATGCTGATGTTTGATTGAGATAATTAGATCCATTGGTTCTAGTGATAGGCGATGATGATGACGATGGTGATGATGCAAAATCGTTTGTTTGATGATGAATAGGATAATGCAGAAAATGTTGCCGATCACGAGGGGAAGAGGGCAAAGATGAATCATTCTCATAATCTCTACTATTACTACTACTATTATTTGGATCATCGTAATCAAAGCAATCTTCTTCATCAGTTAAGAAAGGGAGGCACATACTACACACACGAGCTTTCTCGTAATCTAAGTAAGGTATCGGTACACGAGCTGAGCAACATTGGCCACACAAAACTTTACCACATCCACGACAATGATGTCGACGCTTGATCACAGTAAATTTTGCATCACACATCATACACATTGGTGCATCGCTATCAGGTATCCAAAAAGGCCTGTAATGACCGATCACAGAGACTGATGGTATTATTCTCGAATCAATCAGACTGCCACCAGTTTCAATTCGATTGTCTCCGACCACAGTGGAACTGTATGGACCATCGGTTGTCCTTTGAACAGGTAGAGTGTCAACAAGTGTATCCTCAAAAGATATGAGAGGCTCTTGATTGGGTTCTAGATTGGATTGATGTTGATTTTGCTGAGATGTTGCCAAATTGTCATGCCACTCTGGCTCAATCGAGACGGCATGTTGATGAGATTGTAATTGTGACTGAGGTGAAGCAAGATGACCACTGTCATCTGCAATCGATGGAGAATCAATATCAATCAAAAGATCACTTGATGAGCCTGTGATTCGTAATGAAGCACAATTTATCGGGTCATGATTGGTAAGTTCCTCTCGAACGTTCACTGGATCACTGTTCATCTGCTGTTGTGGCGAGCAAGCTTGATTCGTATTCTTAGCACTCTCATCAGCCATACCATCACCATTATCTTCACTTCTCTCCATGGCTGATCAAGACACTAAATCAGTAAAGTAATTAATCAAAAAATTTTAAAATCGAACAAAGTGGAAGCCTCTAAAAAAACAATGTTTTCTCGAATAAAGAGAACACAAAAACAAATGAAATTGTTTCCTTTTCAACTTAACAGCTACAGCAGAAGAGGGCGTCTTAAGTCTTCGAACTTTTTTTATTAGCGCGCGAATCTCATGAATCTCAAGAATCTTAGGAATTTCGTTCTGAATCTTGAAATCATCGTTTCATGTGAGATTAAAAACTGAGTACTGAAAATTTTCTAATCTCCTTTCACCACTTTGAATTGATGTTTTTCAGCTCTTTGAGTAGTAAAATGAATGCATGATTTAACCGCTTGTGTCTGGAGGGCAGAGAGCCATCATTCTAGACTGAATCAGTTCATATTGAAATATCTCAGAATTGATGTTTCTGGTCGCTATCGTAGCGACCAGTAACCATATAGATGGCTGTTATTCCACTGGTTTTTTAGGTACCGTGGATTATGAGCACTTTTGGCTAGATTTTTTTGTGTCTTTGAATAGAACTCTTCAATTTTTCCTTACCCTCTCACCTTTCCTTGGAGAAGATTTCAATTTTTTAACTAAAATGATTATCCGTTCTGGTCAAAATTGATAATGCTCTCTAGCTTAATAGATTTTTGAAAGAATAATCTTATCAAGGGGAAAAGTGCATTGTTCTCTTTCATAATCAGTGAAAATCAAAGTTTGGTGGCCAGACATTCCGCGCTCGTCATGTTAGTTGTGAGTTCCCCTTCGATTAGCATTCCAATCAGGTAAAGGAAACTGCAAATCAATTCATTCCACAGACTCTTCAATCTTCAATAGAATGATCATCTATGGCCTGAGAAGCTCGATTCTGATGATGATCTAGCCGATATAAAAGAGGAGCATCTCATGTGCACGCAAAGTGTAATCATTTGTCCTCGTGCCCAAGTTTGAATTTCTGTGTGAGATGGAATCTTAAGCGTGTTTCCAGCTGACATGAGCATTGTGAAAGTTTCAGATTTCAGCTTGATGATGCAATGTTTACCAAAATTAAACTCTCGTAGTGTCCATGAAACACAATCAAATAACAATTTTAACCAAACCTCTCCACTCGAAATATTTTCTATTCACAGTTGTTTGAAGTATTTATGATGATTTCTCTCTTGATATCGTCATTGTTACTACTTATCTTACATCCTGTTCGTGAACGAGATATTCAGAAGTTATCTCAAGTGATATTGAGCAATCTTATGAACATAAGCTGATTGCTTGCTGTATTTAAATCCAAACTATAGACCAAACGATTCAGTTGTTCTAACTGAATATCTAACTAGTTGTGTGACCGTTAAGTGCTTAAAATGAAATCTCTGAGAAGTCGAGTGTTGCCAGTTATTATTGTGTTATCATTAATTAATTACACGAACGGTGAAGCACATGATATTCTCAACAAAGTTCTTCCACAACTCGACGAAGAAAGTTTCACAAAATCATTCTATTTGGGTTCAAGAATTTCTTTTCTTCGATTAAGTTCATCTTCACAAAACAGTACAACTGAGAGAATTTTCCATTCATCAGCTTTTGATGACTTATCAAGTATTTCAGATGGTGAATCAGCTTCATCCGAAAATTTGTGTGCCACTCATCTACGTTATATTATCGAAGTGATTTGGTCAAATCAGAACGATGTCTCTGTTTTGGCTTTCATGGACTCGTTCGCGAAGCCAGTTCCTGGAGTGAAACTTGGTAATCTTGATTGGCACGGTAATGAAAAGCAATGTGAATCCATTACTTTTCCCTCCAAATCAGAATTGACATCAAATTTTGATGGAAAATATTGCAGGGCGACATGGGCCACAGCGATCAATTCCAATCATTCATTGGGCCACTACACAGGTATTTGTGTACCAAGCTCATGTGGTGAGAGAGATTTTCGATACTTGAGGTCCTTTTTGGAGAAATTTTTCTTCCTCAAAATATCAGAAAAATCACAGGTTGTTGAGATTAGCTGTAAGCCAGAGATTAATATGAAAATAGACTCTATGATTTTTTATCTTGTCTGTTGTGGACTCATATTTCTTGGAATTATGAGCAGTTTTTATGAGAAATATTTTGGACGAGCAGTCAAGAAGACAAAAGAAGCTCCCAAGCCATCAATTCTCTCAATATTCTCAATCCCTGAAAATTGGCGATCACTGGATGGAAGAAGAGTTTCAAAATATGATATCCTGATCATTCATTACATCAGAGGCTTTGCTGCGTTATCGGTGGTTCTCGCTCATGTCATTCCTTTTCTCTCATCGAAACTTGGAGCAGACCCAGCATCACAAATTTCTTTCGTTCGTGGACTGATCATAGTCAGGCTAATACCCCGTATCTTTATGTCGATATTCTTTTTTCTCACTGGCTTTCTAATTCATCCCGATTCCAATCCTCTCAAATCAATCTTCAAGGCTTTTATTCGTCTCTCTCCGTCATATTACCTCACTTTATTTGCTCATACATCCTACATCAGCACTCTCGGACTTGGGTCAAAATTAGATTTTGGTGGAGTACAGTCCGATAGAAATCAGTGTTCGAAAGTAATCTGGGAACACCTTTTGTTTATTCAAAATTATTTGCATCCAGAAAAACTTGTAAGTAAAACTCATCGATTATCAAGAGGAATCGTTATGTCACCATCGATCTTTCTATCATTATAGTGCAACATCACTCTTTGGTCCGTAGCTGTTACTTTCCAATTGTACATAATTGGTGTATTCGTGGTCTGGATTCTTATGAGGTAGGCTACAAAGTATCAATATCTAATCATGATCCATAATGTATCTGAATTCATCAAATTAGGGTGCCTTTAATTGGAATCTCTTCAACTATATTGCTCATGATATATGGATTGCTGAGGTCTTTCAACTATTCTCTTAATGGGCGACTTGACCTAGTTGTTGGGTCTCAGGAAATTCCAATAAACGTTGAAACTTTACAAGAATATGAGAGGTAATGTATTGGAAGGCGATTTAAGAGAGAAATGTTCTGATATGTCGAAAATTTTTCTTCCGACAATTGTAGGAATATGCTGACTTTGCTCATTCAACCTAGCTTTCAAACAAGTACATGGTTATGTCCGTTCATCATGGGAATCTTGTTTGCCTATTATTTGCCAAAAATTCAACTAGCTTCACACCCAACACAAAAGAAATGTGTGATAAGCACTCTTTTGTTAACAGTCAGTTTCTATGCGGCATTTTGTTGGATTCTTAATTTAGAACCAAGTGATTTTACATGCTCTCTACTCACAGCGATCGCTCCCATAGGCAGTGGATTCATACTATCAATGTTGATATTCATCTTCCATCCCAGAAGTAAATTTATCGACTACAAACTGACTTCAAAAACTTTACCATCATTTGTTCACCTCAGTCGAATATCTTACCCTCTCTATCTAACGCATTATGCTGCTATTGTCGCCATTTCAATTTCAGTATCATTAACATCAACGCTAGATACTTTCTCAATTTTCTGCATTACTGGAGGTTGTTTTGTAGTTTTTTATCTTGTTTCAGTGTTTTTATATATTCTTGTTGAAAGACCAATTCAGAATATTCGAAAGATTAAAAATTTCTAACCTTGCAATCGTATCTCATTCCCTCTTAGTTTATCGATTGATGAGGAGAAATGCATGGAAAGTGGACAAGTGCTCGTGTATAAAAATTCAATTACATTAAGGCTACATTCATAGGGGATGCCTGATGATTTCAACTTCTTCAATGTCCAATGAAGGAGTGCATTACATGCACTGCTTCTGACTCAGATTCCTGATTTCCCTCTCGAATTGAATAGTTTCTGTGAAAATGATCATCAATGAATGAGAAAATGCAAACTAGATTGATTTGATAAGCACCCAAGAACCGAAGAATATTATGACACAGTTGAGGATAATTCATTCAAAATCTCAAACCTATTTTATTAAACTCATCTGATTCACAAGACTCTATCAACTACACTGTATATGAACTTGAAAGCACCACATCCTATCAAAAATAAGATTCCTTACCTGAAACTTTGATCATGAATTCTGACCACAAGCTTGGATTGATTCCATTCGATATTTCGCATCCATATTTTCCTTCATCTCTTTCCTTTATGAGCTGCTGACCGTTGATCTCAGATGGAGTAATTCTATGAAAACTGTTAGTTGATTCAAATAGATCTTGCCATTCTTCATCTGCAGAAAATTACTATCAGTTGCAGTGGATTGTATGTATTGATAGAAGTAGAAAGCTTACTGATTTGTTTTTTCCATGTAACAGAGGGTGGAGGATGTCCAATTCCACTACATTGGATGCTGAAGCCCTCTTTAGGACTTATTCGAATGTCGCTTGGTTTCACCAGCCATTGAGGGGATCCTTAATCGAAATTAGTATAAACAAATCAATTCAAGCAAAATATCTCAAAATTCTCTACCTTCAACTGTGAGGTGAGTAGTAGCCTGATCAGAACCGAATGAATTTGAAGCACGACATGTATAATTTCCAGCATCCATCATGGATGGGAAGTCTAGAATCAAAGCAGAAGACCGTTTCGATGTATCTATATCAACATTTTTTGATGGCTGGATTAATTTTCCATTCTTAAGCCATTCAAATTTAACTGGTAAGCTTCCTTCTAGAAGACCACAGGGAATATAAACTTTCTGTCCAGCTTTTTGTGAGAGCTTCTGAGCACTGAGTGATACTTTTGGTAGCTCTGTAAAAATAATTCAATGAGATTCCATCTTTGGTCAATTTTGAGAGCAATAATTCTTACCATTAGATAATACTCCACCAAATACACTCAAAAAGAATACTAACTTCAACATTTTGATAGATAGAAATTATGGGTGACTAACTAGACACAAATTTACATGTGAAAAAGTAATGCTACCCTCAATACATAAACATGGTTCAATTAGAGATCAGATGTACAAGGTACCGTTATAGCGCGCATCTGTAAAAGCTGCTCTTATTCATCGACAATAGATGTCAATCGAGATTGTGATAGGAAGTATGCTGTGTAGAAACTCTCAAATGAAAGTTATCTTGCTTGTTAGTAAGCAAAAAAAGTTTTCTTTCTTTCTCAAAGTAACTTTTGATTGAACTTTTTCCGATTTGATGGCTTAAATTTTATAGACTTCACCAATATCGTTCTATATTCACGATCACATGCCCTGAGATTAAGTAAATTTGAGAAATTAACTTTCACCCTTTGTTCTTGGTCTAACTTATTGAATTCCCATGAGGAATAGAGAATTTTGATGGTGAGCGGATTCTTTTTAGGTTGAAGGATTACAAGTTAATTTTTTTCTGTCAATCAAAGTATTTCATAATTAGATTTCAATCAGATTCCAACAACCAGGAAAAAGATCTGTATCTATGGCGAGATCAATTGAATTGTGTTTATGCAGATGCATTGGGCATCAGTTTTGAATTTGAACCAGTTTGATAAGCTTTTCACTAGCTGATTCATGGAAAAAAATCACACCACCTTCAACTTATATGAATATTTTTTAAATAATTGACTGTCAAGATAGTTTACAATTGTCTAAAGGTAAAATAGATTATCACTCAGCCTAGGATTAGGCTGTTGGTGAAGAGAAGTTCCAGTTAGATATGCTAATTTTTGTGCATATCGGTATGGTGCTGGTACAGTGATAGTTCCCTGGAAAAAAGTATATTTTCATGAAGAGATGTACCAAATGGTTCTCAAAATCAGTCTTCCATACTCACAGCCCAATTGAAGTAGAGATGGCAAAGCTTGTAAGCCAACTGTTGATGATGAATTGGTTGGTAACCTGTATGGTCTTCAATTATATTATACAGTGTTGGATTGATCGTACCCTGTCGAACACTCTGACTGATAAGATAGAAATCGTATCTTCCTTCTTTCGTGACAACTGTGTCCACCACAGTACCAGAAGGAGGATTCTCAAACGATTGAGAATCAGTTCTGTAAAAGAAGCGAGCATTAACTCTCTTTGTGAACATTATGAGACACAAAAGAATCTTTCCAGGTTCAGCGATAGAATTTAGAGCAGATTTTATCTGAGTCAACTCAGAAGTGCACATGTAGACAAGCTGTTCATCACCAACACCTTCTCTGTAGATGACCAAACGGTCTGGTAATTTGCCATTGCGAGATCTGAATTCTTTCAGGCCATCTAGAGAGAATTTTGGATTAATATTAATATTAATTGAATGCTCAAGTTTTTCTGTCATACTGGTCAAGTGAATTGCAAAATTGCCAGACATCTCCACTCGATTCTGATGGAATGATACTTTGGAATACCACCGAGTAATGGATTGATTTAGACTACAAACGAATGCTCCAACTGAGAATTCTTTCCTAGCACTGTCACGATGGCAATCATAACTGGCAATCATGATGTTTTTTGGCTGAAATATTACGATAGAAAATGGATTGTTTGATGAAAAATTCGAAAAGAAATTAAGCTACGTAAATCCAAACCAACCGGAATATTGAGAGTCCATGCTTCAGCCCCAAGCTTCACGCTCATCTGGATGCAAACCTTGGTACATACTGTTTGGAGAGTATTCCTGTCCTGGAGAACTTGAGTAGTTAACACTTGAGAAGCCATAGGATTATCGCAACAGAAAATTTCCTTGATTGCATCATATCGATCTTTATTTTTGTTTGGTACAATAACATTGACCAATTCGCAAACTGCTGGTATACCTCTGCAAGCTTCCACAAAAGTGGATGTCCGATCATTGTCCAATGGAACGATTCTTGGTGGTGAGAGATGAACACCAAGAGCCTGAGCTACACGTCGTAAAGTAGTACAGTATTCATCAACTATTTGTCTGCTACTCCTAAGACAAATGATAGCCCATCTATTTAATCCAACAGGTTTCCACAAATTCTTCGAAAAAATTTCACTCTCAAATGATCCAGATCTCTGATCATATTGGGTTCCAGTTCTTTTACACTCATTGAGCATGAGAATTTTTTCAGCTGGTAAAATATGTCCAGATAACTCAATCATACTAGTATTCAATTGAATATTCCAAGAGGCCATCTCAGATCGAACTTGATCATTATTAGTGAGCTCCCGAATGAAACTATTCAAAGCAGTGACGCGTTCCATAGGCTCAGCACAGGTTATGCTACCTATTTCTTTTTTCAGATCCACATCGCTGAGTGTTTGATCTGTTAATCCGGTCATAAAACATAGTTCAGGTACAAGTACAATGGCTTGACCTGGACGTTCTCCTCTCCACCGTTCAGTTGTTTTAACCAAAAGAAGAGGTTGATGTTCATCTAAAATTGTCACATGGTGTTTTTCTCGGCAATAATCTTTCAAATTGCAATCTATGCCTCTTCGGGAGAAAGTATATGATGTTGGATTTTTATCGAAAATAATGTCATCAACACGATACGGCTTGTTATTGTAGGCCGCCATGACAACTTTGTCCACAAGCTTTTTACGAGCTACATCACGATAGTTCGCAACCATGCTTGATTCTCTAAGCACATGATAAGCTGTTTGAGACCGAACCACTTTGTAGATAATATCACTAACCATCAATATTCCACCTTCATGCTCATCGATAGTGGTTACGATACCTGGCCAAATTTGGAGCCTCCAATTGTTGAGAACTTTTCTGTTGGTCATGTCATAATAATGATGGCCAATCTTCGTCATCCCGATGATTTGAAGATTTTTTTTCATCTGTGTATTGTACAAAAATATATTTTCTGGATGTTCCCAGGACACCATAGAAATGTGTCGAATAGTCATTACAGTCTGTTGATCGTCAGACACGAGAACACCAGTAACAGTGGTCACTTCGGATTCCAATCTCCTTACCGACTTGATCTCATTGCCATCATAAAACTTATAAGCGTTATTGAATAATTCTCTTTTCTCGTAAATCAGTTTACGTCTCATTCGAATGGATTCAACTGGAGGCACAAAGTATACTCGATAAGTGTGGATGGTAGCAGCTTCTGGTTTGATCAATCGAAAGTGGTTAGAAACCAATCCAATCAAAGTAACACCTTCAGCAGCTGTTTTAAATTTGGGAGGAATTGTATCCATTGGGCAAACTGTTGGTGTACCACGACCATGACTAGGTCCAGCGCCTTCCATGGACTCATCACTAAGCCTTGCTCTTTTTGCCATCATTTTTCACCTCTACAGTCCGAAAAATATTCCAAACAATATGGAATTCAAGATGTTGATACTTTTCTACTGGCTCGGTAATCTATGAATCATCAAACATATCTCTCCATGAATCGTTCTTTTAACGTGGCTCACGGATCATGGGATACAGGAGGAATATCTCACATAGATATAGAGTGAGTCACATTTAACATTTTCACTGAATTAAGAATAGAACTTTGTGATAGAATTTGTATTTCTAGTCAAGTTGATGATCATCATAACTCTAGCAACACAGATTGGTTGAGTGTCAAGCTTAAACACAAGCGTCTATTATCAGAGTACATTTTTTCCAGCCATAATGTATAAGAAGCCCAAATGTAACAAATCTTCAACTAATCGTGATGACAATCAATGATAATTCTTCATCCAAAATGCTTCCAGTTTGGCTCAAGTATAGCCCAGATACTCGATATGAGTGTTTGCCACTTCTGATTGTCGTTCGGTGAACTTTGATGGATTATGCCTCTGAATGATTTCTCAACCAAAATCTTGATGGCTACTCTCTCAGTGCGAGAATAAGTTACTGAAAAGAAATATTTAGTCATAATTTTTCATCAAACTTATCAATCGTGATCCAAAAGATTAGTAAAAAAGAAAAATCATATCGGACTGATACAGCGAGAAACAGAAAGGAATTAACATAACAGAAAAATAGTACAAGATCGAACGAATTTGTCTGATGAATCTTATGAGAAAATAATTTGAAGCCAATGGCTGGAGCTGAATCAACTTATTTGATTTGATAGCCTCTATTCCTTCACAAGAAATGGGATATTTTCGATTTTGAGTCCATCTAAAAGTTTGATAAAGCTTTATTCACACTTCATGAAATGGTCAAAAGTGAACATTAACATATGATACCCGAAATTCCATCCTATCTTGATATCGAAAGAAAACCTTTTTCATTGAAGTCCTCAGCAGTATTCGAGTCATGAGATGGTCGAATTAGGGAAAATTCGAAGATTCTAATCAGGCTACTGTCTGGAAGATAGTAATCTGATCATATGGAAGTTGCAGTGAACAATGCAAAATTCTTTATCCCCTTGGAATCAATATATTTCATATCTTACCAGGCGAATGATGACTCGCGCAATGCATGAACAAGAAGACTGGTATGTAGGTCTGATTTTGGTAGTTTAGTAAACTTTTCCGGTCATAATGAATGAGGAAATCATTTTCAAAATGGGTAGATCGTAATTGGAATACATTTGATAGAGTAAAATAACACCAAAAATGGTTAACAGAGGGTAAAATCTCAGAGAAAACATCAATAAAATCAGTACAACTGATGTATTGACAATTATTGAAATCAGGTACAACAGAGGCGTCTTGATTATACTGATGATCCATCCGTACATCCATACAAACGGTCCCCAAAGGAGATTCTTCAAATTATAACCTGAGGGCATCTCGACATCTAAGACATCAGATACTTTTTCCCAGTAGCGCCAGTAAAGCCACACAATGAACGAAAGGATTATCAGCATATGTATCGATGATGAAATCATATTGGACATGGATTGACAATTATAAATGAAACAAAATCACAAGGAAAGGATCACAATTTTTTCATTCGTACACTAATTCAGTAAAATAGAAGAACTTTCCAAAGTACAAATTGACGTGTGATTTACAATGATGCTACTACAATTGATGATCAACTCTATCCCTATGTAGCTTTTCTTCAGAAGCTGATCTTTATTTACCTCGATCATCATCACTATCAACACGAAGTTTTCAAGTGGTATGAATCATATATCATGATAATGTAAGAGAGTGTTATGAGACGTGTTATAGTTGAGACTACTTGAAGTCTTCAAGTAGTTCTATTCACTGATTTTGATCACAAATTGAAGGGTTATGAAACGTGTTATAGTTTACATTTGAAAATCGCAATTGTCAAATGAATCTTTCAATTCACTTGCTCCAACAATGCGACATAAACTCTATCCGCTAGGCAATCAGATTTAGAACATGAAGTTGTGAATATTCGATTCATTGAAAAATTGGACCATCTTCATATTGCAAGTCTTAGATTAATGATTATTGATTATTCATACAATTTTCCAGTCTCTTAGAACTTTCGCGAATAAACAATCAAAATACCGATGGAGAGGATAAAAATTTATCAAATCAAAATCACACGAAAAGTACAATCAGTCAAGATTTAGTAGCTCCGACAAGATTTCATATGCAATAATTTTTGAATACTCTGAATGGGCTCAATAAAATGTACAAATGATCTCAACCAGTGGTTAGGCAATCACAGTAATTCAGCTAAAAATTGCCTTAATCACGTCGAACTCAGGTGTAATCGATTTTGTCGAAGATAAAAATCTACTACAGAGTAGTATAAAGTCGAGTCAAAGTGAACATTGAGGCATGAGGCAAATAGTTTATATCTAACAAACTGTGCCTGGAAAAATGTATGAGAAGCAACAATGTTGGTGTTATTTAAATTGAATATTTCATTTGCAATTCTATGTTCCAGTCTACCCTTTTAGATTGCCTGGAACATCAAATTTTAGTGAGTAATGACGCAAGCCTATTCATGGTAAGCGTTTTGATGATATCATAGGATAGAGAGTTATCATAAGGAAGGAATGAGCACAACTAAGGAGCATGAAATATGCTTCGAAGATGACCAAGGCCATTGGAATTCCATGATCTGCTATCGGAATTTGCTGGTTAACAGAAAATATCAGCAATTTGTCGATCCCTCTTCCTGTGGGATTGGATTCGAGTTTGGTGGGATAAAATGAAGCAATCCAGCGAAAACCCAAGTAAAGATCGCTAATACACCTGTTGCATCTTGATGAATAAGCCCGATACCATACCCAGAGGGTGAGAAAAATTGTGAAGTTAAAGCTACTGCATAGATGAGAATGTAAAGCAAATTGCTTTGATAGGTTCCTAAGAGCCCAAAGAATAGAACCAGGTAACTAAGAATAGCCCATATCCATACCTCAACATGTGAGAGGGCTGGAAGGAGACGATCAATCACTAAAATTCCACCTATCACAGTGAGAACTAAAACAATCCATCGGAAGATGGCCAAGAAGATTTTTTTGAATTCCGCCATGCGAATTAACTCAATCACTCATACTGATCACTTGCAACAATGAATCTCGAAAAAATTGGCTGAAAGGAGCATCCACTGATTACTTGATTTTTAGTCGAATAAGATAAATAAAAAATGAATAAATTAATCCATAGAAAGAGATGCAAATTCATCTGAAACAGCACAAAAAAGCAAAACGACAAGACAATAATCACTTGAGTGATGGAAATCTTACTCCTAACGGGAAATCAAGGTGAACGAAAAGTGAGACAGTAAGTTTTAGTTGAAAAGTAGAAAACAGACTGGTTGAAGGAAGAAATCTTCAAGGCTATTCACATTTTACCAGTTGAGTGTGTGCCCAAAGAGGTGAATCATTTAAGAGACTGATTTACACACAAATTCTAATGCAGCACTAGAAAGTCTGGTGAAACAGAGTGAAATTGGTGACCAAAAATAAAAATAATTGTTGATTAAGCTAGCATCAGATTAAGATGCTCACCAACGATTCTCACTTTTTGTGGTTTTAATTATAACCAAAAATCGTTCCATTCCAAAGAGCATTGACACTGTTTGCTAATAGAAATGTGTTTTATTTGAATTATAAAAGTGAAATGAATACTAGGGAGAAGTTTCACTGAAGTATGCAGGCACAAAATCTTGAAATCCATCAGGAGTACCTGTTGCTGAAATATTTCTCATATTTGCTATGAAAATTCTTTGAACTAATTTGATGAGCGATCGATACAGTCGATTGTTTGAATTTGATACATTGTAAAATGATATCGAATAGTCTAGGGTAGATCTTTTTATCTATCAGTACATTAACTGTGTAGTCACTTTGGGTCAATATGACAGATGTTGGACCTGAGAATCGCCGAGGAGAACTATCCTAGCCTTCCAACCTCAAGCCACCAATTAGAGTGGTTTTAGTCATCCCACTGATAAGCCTAAAATGAAGAGAGAGAGAGAGAGAGAGAGAGAGAGAGAGAGAGAGAGAGAGAGAGAGAGAGAGAGAGAGTAGTTGCAACTTATTCGAATGAAAAAGATCAAAGCATTTGGAGTACAGGTGCAAATGATTCTGAATTCAAAGTGGTGTAGGCTGGAGTCCTCTTGAAAACTTTCGATACTAGTACATTTTGGTATTTATTCAATGGTTCAGTTGATAAATCCTGAATAGATGGATTACGAATATCAAAAGTGATAATATCACTCCTCTACTAGTCAAATAAATTGGTCAAGTAATTGAGTTGCACAGAGATTTAGCTGTGCTCCAATTTTGCTGCGATTATACCGCATGGAACATCGGATTATACTATGTAATAAAGCAAACATTTTTCATTATTTTCACAGGAGTGGGAAGAAGATAGGACATAGAGGACATAAATGACGAAAATCAATTAATAATACACTTTAGAATAATTTGAATATAAATTCAAAATTTCATCAAGGGTCATGAAAATTTTCTGATCATCGAAAAATTACAGTGCTTGGAGCTGTACTTGTTCTTGTGAGATAAAATCCGGATTTGGATTCAAATAATGAAGCAATGCTGCGAACATCCAAGTACAGACTGCTAGTACACCTGTTGTATTTCGGTGAAGATCTCCGAATTTGTAGCCACATCCACATGAAAGTGAAAAAGATTGTGTAGTTAAAGCCACTGCATAGCTGAGAATGTAGGCCAAGTTGAGATGATGGGTTCCCAAATATCCAAAGAAGAGAACGAAGTAGTTGAGAATAATTATGATCCAATTATCATAAGGGATCGACGAGATGTCTTTTGAAAAGTGTCGAGTGATAAAGTAAAAATTCATCACGGTTAGAATCATTAATATGCATCTGAAAATGCCCAAAAAGATGATTTTACATATATTTTTTTGATCCATGTTAGTATAACGGCACGAAAGGGTGTCACTTGGAACTCTGATTTAGGCACAAATCAATTGAGAAGAGGAATCGAGTATCAAGTTGATGGTTTTCATTCGAAATGTTCAATCAAAAAACAATTGATGGATGAATCAATCAATAGAAAGGCAAAAAATTCTCTAAAGGTGTAGGAAAACGAGAAAAAGTGCTAAGAATAAGGTGTCTCAAGTGATTGAAATCTTATTCAGAACAGTATTTTAGGGTAGATAAAAAAACAACAGAATTAATTTCAATCAATTGTTGGAGAAATTCTATCTAACCGAAAGAAGCTTTTATATCGGTATACACGGTATATATGTACTACTGGAACGTGAAAAGACACAGATGAATCTCTTGCAACATCGATTTACACCCTCACAAAGAATGGGAGGAATCCAATATCCTGTCGGATTGCTCATTGAGAGAAACATTCTCTCTTCTCTGTGCTGAAATATATTCTTATTATTTTTGGAAAGATTTATTCCCTATCTGTCTAGTCTCATGAGATAAAGCTTTGACTAGCATATTCGTGAATCAGTCTTTTATGGGGTAATTAACAAAGTATCGCTCACCATTCAGCTTTCCTTATCATGCGTAATACAGAAAGTATTCAAATTAATTAGATCGACTTGAAATTGGTTGAATGATTTCAACCAACCAGCAATTGTTCATTGCTGTCAAATCGTGAAAAAACCATCAGCTTATTTATCATCAGTGATTGAATCTGTCGAACAATAGAGATATTCTTTTTCAACCTTGATTTGTTCCAGCCCTTATGTATATTGTATGAATGTAAATCCTGACTTTTTTGTCCTGCTCCCACCACCATTCTTCTTATCAAACCTTTAAATTAGTCGGTATAAGAGCTAGTTACTTCAAATTTTTGTTCAGATATTAGCATCTGATTGATTCCTAGAAAGGAATCTAATGGGTATAACCTTATTCTCGTCCAGATTGTCCGCTAGTGCTCTGGTCACGTGGAAAAGCTCAAATTTTTTCGATCAAAAATTCTCCCACTTTTTTCAGAAAATCTAGGAAAAGAAGCTCTTTGAATTTAATTTTAAATCGAACTTCCTTCTTTGTGAGAGATCTTTGAAATAAATTTCTAATCATTCAAGAGTGTAAATTTCATTTTACATAGAAGTAGAGCACATCTCTGATTCCCACCATAAATGAGACTCATCAGGACGATCTCAAAAATATGCATAATTGTCTGATTTATGCCTCACAAGAACTTTTCCTTCATTCAAATGAGCAATCAAAGAATGATTATCTTGTTATAAATTAAGATTTTGATGGAGACAAGAAGAATTCATGATATTTCATTTACTTCTCATGAATTGAGGAGCCAATAAATGACAAAAAGAAATGTTAAGTATTGAAGAGTTTATAGCAAAAATATATTGATATAATCAAAAAGGTTTATGATTTACAATGGGTTTACGACTCGAAAGCACCAAAAAGATATTTCATTTGAGACATGATAACTTACCTGAAACTTTGATCGTGAACTCTGACCACAAACTTGGATCTATTCCATTTGATATTTGGCATCCATATTTTCCTTCATCTCTCTCTTTTGTTAATTGATGACCTGAGATCTCATTTGAGGAGATCTTATCAAAATTGCTGGTCGATTCGAATAAATCTCGCCATTCTTCATCTGTGGAAAATTATCACTTTAATCACAGTTGGTTGAATAGGTAAGAGCTTACTGATTTGTTTTTTCCATGCAACAGAGGGTAAAGGGTGTCCAATTCCACTACATTGGATGCTGAAGCGCTCTTTAGGACTTATTCGAATGTCGCTTGGTTTCACCAGCCATTGAGGAGATCCTTATCAATAATTATTCATAATTAGTTTGAGCAAAAAATTCAGGTGGAGAGGCCCAACATTTCCTACCTTCAACAACAAGATGAGAAGTAGCCTGATCAAAACCAAAAGAATTGGAAGCACGACATGTATAATTTCCAGCGTCCATCATGGACAAGAAGTCTAAGATAAGAGTAGAGGATCGTTTCGATGTATCTATATCAACATTTTTCGATGGCTGGATTGAGTTTCCGTCCTTTAGCCATTCAAATTTGACCGGTAAGCTTCCTTCCTGAAGACCACAGGGAATATGAACTGTCTGTCCCGCTTTTTGCACCAACTTATGAGAGCTAAGCGATACTTTGGGTAATTCTGCATAATATATTCAAGAATGTCAAGTTATAGTCTTTGAAGATCCTTGGATGAACTCTGTCTTACCATTAGCACAAACTCCACTCACTAAACTTATGATAAAAATTAATTCAAGCATTATGAAGAATACAACACATGAATCGACTGACTGCGAGTGTAGAAATAATTCACACATAAGCAAGAATGCTCCACTCAAAACATAAACATTGTTCTTCCAAGGTGAATTACCTAGAAATCAGCTGGATGAGATACCGTTATTATTATGCGCATCTGTAGAAGCTGCATTAACGCCAGCGTAAGTGACCAGAACCGGAAGTACGATGCAAGGGAACGCGTTTGTAGAATTTCAACTACTAAATAATCATTTAACGACAAGCGATTGGATAAACCATTTTTCTCTGCATGGGATGGTGAGAAAGGGACAATCGGTAGATATGGACAAAACTGATATAGCTCATCATTAAAAATATCAAAATTGATTCAAACCAGATTCACCAACAAAAGCATTGTATCCAAATGCTGACCACATATGTTTTCCAATCGGACCCTCAAACTTTTGTTCTGATGATCGATGAGTATGTTTTGGAATAATGTTTACCCAATGAACAATTCTACATATATTTCATCACTCACCAGATCAAATAGAACTATTTTCTTGGAATGACTCTTGACATTTATGAATGTTAGAAGAAGGTGGACTGATTTTTCCACTTTATAGTGTGTGACATTTTGAATATGATTTAGTGAAAGTGCGAACAAAAAAGTCAAAGATCAGACTGATTAGAATAATTGATGTTTATTGCTCAAAATTGGAATCGATGATCATTATCACGAATTTTATTTATTATTATTATGAATTTATGGAAATATAATGAAATGAAATTCAAACTAAATTTTCAACAGCCAACTATCTATATTATTGGCATAGTGATCAGTGGTATCGGTCTAACAATTCAATTAACCTTATTGACGAAACAATTTCTTCAAAGAGATGTGGTCTTTGATTCTTTGTATAATCTACCTCCGATGCTTTCGGTGCCCGATGTGATGATATGTATGAAATTTGTTCAGGCTCTCAAGTATGAACGAATTTTTGCAGAAGTGCCCAAATTATTTAAGAACGTATGCACAGCTAATGATATGAAAGAATGTTTGAAAAAAGTGGATAAATTGGAAAAAATTGAGCAAAAATTTGTTGATTCACAAACACTGGATACAGCTCATCGATATCTGTTAAAATCGAATGAAATTGTTCAGAAAGTTGAATATGGTGGCCATTCATTTAGACAATCAAATCGACAAGATTGCTCTATTTTGGATCATATTATTTTTCCAGAATCATGTATCACGATCACATGTCGTAATAACAGTAAAGCAATTAGAGTTTCCAGGAATGGACATGGATTCTCATTTTTTCATGTTATCATGAGAGTCGTGATGAACACAACCCTTATGCAAGGTGCTACTGGTCTTCGAATTATGGTTACTCCAACAAGAAATTTCCAGTCAACCCCTGAAGGTTCTGGTTCGATTGTGAAAGTCAAATCGAACGGTGTAGTTCGATGTCAAATAACTTACAGACGAACGGTGGTTGAACGATTACCTCCACCTTACAAGACAATGTGTCGAAATTATAGCAAAAGTCGAGAACTTGATAATTGTCTTAATAATGCGTTCATTCAACAGTATAGATCACCATGTCCAGGTCGATTTATTCATCCTGATCAATATCTTGGACGACGATTAAGATTAAGACCAGAGATGTCTTTCGGCTGGGAATCAACTTACCAAAAGTGTGTTCAAGAGTTGCCCGAAGAATGTACGACAGTTAATTATGTTTCCCAATTACAAAATCAAGATGTGATTGAAGATGCGGGTAAAGTTGAAACATCAATTGATATTATGGTACCAACAGAATATGATTTGGTGATGTTCGCTGTACCATCAGTTGGAATATCACAATTTTTGATTCTATGTGGAAGTATAATTGGAACATGGTACGGTGTGAGTATTTTCAATATACTCATAAGTTTGATGGAATTTTTACGAAAAATTTGGATCGGAAATGATCGTGATACTTCATTTACCCGGAAGATCAATCGGCGAAAGGATAAACTAGACCCTAGGCTTTTTCGGTCTCCAATGAATTTGAAATCGTCCAGTGTTAATCGAGATACTAATTGGCTACGTAATCGAGGCTCAATTCTACTTTACTGAATGCCACACTGACGTCAGTCAATATTATTGCCTAGAGCGTTGGGAAGATTTCACATCTCTATGGATAAGATCGGGAAAATTTGTCTCATCCGATCGAATTAAATTGCTCTCTTGTTCTAGCCATTGTTTATACCAAATTAAGCAGATGACAGCTATGGCGATTGATCTGCTTTCTTTTGAAATTCTTCCCTCTAAAAACTGCAAGGAGTTCTGATTGATCAAATACAGTTCATGACTGATTTGAAAATTCCCTCCACATTCTCATCGAGCATTCAGCTATCAATGTTCATTTCAACAATATTTCCAGCCACCGGTGAGTGGAAAATTGCTATTAATTGTGATATATTCCCCGCTTCTATGAGCGATGTAAAAGAAGAAAAATTTCGCATCAACTAAGCGATACATATGCATCGGTAGGTTTAGAGTGCTTCTAAGTTCTTATTCAAAGATTTGTAAGAGATTTCTTTCACAAGGTTAAAATTGTACAGGATGTATAATCAGTCAAAATTCCAGAGCACTTTAACAAAATTGTATATTCGGTGTTTTTCGAATATTTTGGATGGATTCATCGAAGGAAGTGTATAAATACATGTATACTCAAGCAAGCTATGTAATTTTAAGGCAGTAATGATTTGTTCACGTTAAGTGGATGAAAGCGTACGAAGCATAGGTGTAAATGATCTTGAATTCAAAATGGACACGACAATAATCTCCTAGACTATAGTATCCAAACAAAGGACATGGATACATGTATTCATCTGGTGATGGTTAATCAATTCAAGCAGATAAAATAAGAATACTTGAAGCATCAATGTCAGTCCTACATCAATCAGATGAATTGTATTACCGAGTAAAACAGCCTCGTTCCAACTCAACTACAATCATACTGATTGGAACATAAGATTACATCATGTAATAGAGCCAGCCCATTCATCGTTGTTGATTGAGTGATGATACAACTGGAAGGAAGTTCAGGATGAATGAAAGTCGAAGAATAAATAAGGAAAACCAACTCATTCAAGATCAAAAGAATGATCGGAAGATGATCAAGGTCATTCAAATTCCGTGAATTTGTATAGAGATTCAGGAGCTGGAGTTATTGTTGTTGAGTACTTATTGAGGACACAGAGATGACAATCAAAGTGGGTTTGAGAAAGTGAAGTAATCCAGCGAATATCCAACAAGAGATTGCCAATAGTCCTGTTAAGCCTGCATTTGCAACTCCAAGACCGTAGCCAAATGTGAGTGAAACAAGTTGTAAAGTTAATGCCACAGTGTAGATGAGAGTATAAATCAAATTGATTTGATAGGCACCTAAAAAGCCGAAAAACATGATAACGTAGTCGACAATAGTGAATATCCAATCTTCAATACGAGCATTGGAGATGTTCCCGAGGATCCAAAAAGTAACCAGGATAGCGTTTATAACGGTAAGAATCAATATTGTCCATCTGAAGATGGTGAAAAAGATGTCTTTAAGTTCTGCCATTTAAATTCAAATGCAGATGAGAAGTGAATCACTTGGGAAACAGATTTTTACACCACAAATCAAATGGGTGGAGTAATCAAGTATTTGATCACTGATTACTCGACTAGAAATCAAAATGGATGATCAACTGATGAAGAATCGACCGAGGAAAACAAATGGAACCAAATTCACCAAAATAGTACAAAACAACAATAAAATGATAAAAATCAAGACGTTATGAGCGGAGAAGAACCTTATTTTTGAACAATATTTTTAACGTGGGCGAAAAAGTTTAAAAGTGAATCGCAAGGCAATTCTGGTTAACTGAATGAAAACACACTAGTTGCGAGTGGAGAGATCTTCAAGGCTATTCAATTTTCAATGGCTTGCCACACACACATCAGATTGTGTACCGATCATCACTCTCCTGGACAGGTTAATAAATAATTTTTCATGAATCAGAGAGTGAGAATCACGTGAGCTCTACCAAAAAAATTAAAATTCTAAGCATACAAACTTTTTCGATCAATAAACATTAGCGAAATTCATGAATGAACAACTACCGTTATGAGTAGAATCTTGCATTTCCATATGAACAAACTTTAAGGAATTCTACCAAATGAACTACACTAATTTTGATCGAAATTCCATCATCCATCAGCAGTGAAGTTGTCTCAAATTGTAGAAGTTATCTTCATATATACTTTTTCTTTCAGGTAACTCGATATTACACTAGAATTTATGAAGATGAATTGGCACAAAAGTTGATCAAAAAGTTAATCTGACCGAATGTCGAACACACATCACAATGCAACAGTAATGTTTACCAACAAAACTTGTAAACAAAATAAGCATGTATATTGGCGCCAAGCTCAACTGGTTCACTTTTCAGTTGAACGAATTTTTTTTTGATAACAGTAAAAAGTCTGGACGTGAATTATAGCTACCTGATGAATTTATTATTACTCTTTCAATTTAGATTTTTCAGTAAATGAATAGGAACAATGGGAAAGATATGAGGCGTTCAGCTGATGGTTTTGTGAGAAAGTAGCTTCAAATGCATTGTACCAGCAGCCAACAGTAGAGCATCAAGTATCATGCTAGCTGTAGTGTTTTATACGATTTACGAATCAATATATTGACAAATAGATTGAGCAATTAGGCTCATTATCACCAACTAGGCTCAGCATTATCATAGAGCTCGAGTATGTCCATTGATGATACATTCAAAATTTTTATCAGATAAAAAAGGTTGATTTCATGGTAGATCTTCGTTGGACTCAATTTTTTGCCCATTATTTTGAGCAAAGCTTGATTTCATGTCAAGATAGAGAAGTATTCCCGTGAAAAATAAAGAGGCGATGACCAGAAGTCCTGTGAAACCTGCATGAACAATACCCAAACCATATCCAGAGGAGAACGAAATAACTCGGAAGGCAACAGTGACTGAATAAGTGAGCATACAATGCAAACTATTTCCACAGGCACCGACGAAAGCGAAAAAAAGAATAATGTAGTCTATTATAGTCCATATTAATTTTTCAACACTAATACTCCAAAAGCTCTGAATAGAGCAATCAGTGACAAATATCATATTAATCACCGTGAGGATCAAGACCATCCATCTGAAGATGTTGAAAAAGATGCTCTTCAGGTCAGCCATCGGAGAAAACTTTCTAACTTTTTTCGTCAAAAACCAACTTTGGAGAAAATGAAATAATTGGGTCGAAAACAAAGCCAAATCGAACACAAAAATTAGGAATATCTTTCTGTCTGATGTTATCGAATGGGTTTCACTTATCGTTTCTATATTGGTGAATAACTTGATTAATTTATTATAAGTGCCAATATTTGAAAATATTTGAATTATTTAAATCACTATTCAGTCGTATTGTTCATAAAATTAGTTTTAGATGTACAATGATGATAAAAAATATTTATTTGGGGACAGTAAAGCGAGAGATTGGCTCATAAGTTTTGGTTTGAAGAATTATGATAACCAATCTGCCTCACTAGAGCCTCATTATCTATGGTTTTTACTCATGACCAAAATCAACATGAGCAATTCAAGCTTGTTGAACTTTAGACAAAAAGATCTCAAGTTGGAGTAGCATATATTATTTGCATTTAATTTCGATTTTAACAACAGTCACTATATCCAATGCCCTAGGAAGAGTACAAAATAAAAAAGATGGGAATGAAAGGAAGATGTTTGACGTCAGTAACTTTTGTAGCATGATTTCGATTTGATGAGAAATTGTTCCTTAAAAATTTAGCTTTTCTTCAATTTTCGCTGATAGTTACTGATATGAAGTTATTCGTAATGATCAGTTTGGATTCTTCCATTTGGAATAGATTAAGCAGTGAGAATCTTTTTCGACTTGCAAGATGTGATGGCTGCGATGAAAAAGAGGGCAGACCATAGATCCTAGTTTCTCTGTTTTTTGATTCAACTTATTAGTTTATTCATCGAAAATATCATTCTCTAATGGAGGAATATTTTTGCCTAGGCGGTTGACTAAGGTTCGACATATATTTTCTTGAATGAATACCTTACTCATCAGCATTCCATGTGTTTTATCTGGAGACTGAAAGATAAAGGAAAAATAGTGAATTTTGAAATATACATCCGCGGATGAAATTGAATGATCATCACTACAGGTAAGAAATCCATCTATAATATAACAGCGTACACCAATAAAAAAGTCAATTGAGCGTAGCGAGTTCTCTTTCTCTTCCATTTTCTTCCATTTTCTTCCAATGCCAGAGGCCAGGAAAGGATTATGAAAATGGGAGAGAGAATGCTTCATGCTAGCCAGTACGTAGTGAACGGCGAGCGAAGTGAGCTGTGAGCGTCTCAACCTAGACACAACTTCAAATTTACTCTGATCCAACTGGCCTATCCTATGAGCAGCCTTTTGGCGTGCAAGAATTCCCGCGGACTTGAATTATATTCCATCACAGTAGAAAATCCAAAACGTCTCAGTACCAGGGCTCAATGCCATAGAGAATAGAACAAATTCCTTATAAAGAAGGTAGAATTCTTTCAAAATTTCGATAGTCGATTTCATTGATACAGCAATATCTTTTTCTTCAGCATCCTCTTTTAAATCTTGACATCCTAAAATTAGATGAACGATTGGTTTGGATGTTTTTTTCAATTCCTCAAATACTTTTCGATCGAACGAGGTATATATCACCGGGATATTTACGGGTTCAAATGCACTCTCTTGGAGGATAAATGTTTTTTGACCAGATCAATCAGAGGATAAATTTGTTAGAATTCCGCTTCAAACAATAAATTTTCCAGTTATTTTTTTGGTCTAGTTAATGAGATGAAACTTCTTCGCAAAAAATTTAAAATTTCGGAAAAAGTTTCACCATCACGATCGATCATCACAAATCCTGATGGGACAAAATAAAAAATAATCGTCAGTTGCTAGAGAACTCAAAAAAGGAGGCAATCATGACATATTATTGAAAGATAGGAAAACACCCAAAAAATAGTTCACGGTATCGATAAATGTAGCGTACCAATTTTCGAGCCAAAATTGATTTCTTACTCATGAGACAAGGTTCATGTTTCATCAGATTGAAAGTTATCTTCGTCAGTCAGATTTCACTCACCACTAGAATCTTTCTTGTCCTCAAAATCACCCTTGAACATGCTTTTCAGCATTCCATCCTGGGACATTAGTGTTTCAATTGTTGTTTGAAAAAAATGTCCTCCAACATTAAGCTTAACATATAGATTCAAAGCACAACTGGTGGAAGTAGTAGACTCCTTTGAATTCTGTGGATCAATTGAATTTTTCAGGTTAGGTTAATCAACTTAACTGATGAATGTGAAAAACTTGCTGCAAGAAATTTCAGATCACTCACCATTTCGAGAAAAAACGGAAAATGTTCGGAGATGTGTTTGTGTGCAATTGAAGAAGTTTCTTGTGTGAGAGACCTAAGAAGGGAATTATAAGCAAGACTAATCACTCAAAGTACTTCATTGACTATGAATTCAGGCTGAAATAAACCCTGAATCAACTTATAAATTATCAGTGATAATAATAACAAAGTGGACAAATAAAATCTTCCAGTAGACACAGTTTACCAGCAAGTGCTGTGATGGAATAGTTTTCTTGGGATATGGTTCCTCGAAACAGACGCACTAAAGATACCGAACCGATCTTAAGCCAACTCAAAACTTGAATCCTAAGCGATTGGAGCGAACTTTGGTCGCGAACTTTTTGATTGATACACCATAGGACTGGTTGGCTAACCTATTGCATTACCGAGTTTCTGGTAAGAGATGTCATTGTTCATAATGCGCTAATAATAATTATCCTTAGGGTCTACCGATGGCTAGGGTCTATAGATTGTGCACTTGATTAACCGCCTTAGGCTTCGAATAAGAGCAAGAGAGTGAATGATCTTCTAATCAATCGATCATCTCCGAACACAATTGATCGAGAACTCAAGTTCGATGATGCCTACTTTTAGCCTCTTCCACCGACTAGAAGCTAATATCTCGGATTCTTGGTTTCACCCTGGTTGATATGGATCATGGAAGAGGTATTCCTGGTATAATAGCCAAGCTTCCCTAAGCTTGCAATTGATCTGAAAACTTATCATAGACTTTAGACAAACGTATCTTGCCAAAGAGTAGTAACTAACTAGAGTAGTTGAGAACTGAAAATTATTGTGAATATAAAAATCATCTCTCTCTCTCTCTCTTTTCATTCGTAACAGTTACATTTACTCACCCACAAAACATATATGCATTGCTCGTACTCATAAACAAGCAGAAATTTTGATTCTTTCTCCCTCTTCGTTGAACCGCTAAATCGTGTTCACTCGATATTGGCTCTCATTGATAAGCGAGAGTAGCGGTAGCTGAACACCGAGAACTCAGTGGTACCGAAAACAAGCACACACACACAATTTAAAAAATTACCAACTTAACTACACACTCAACAGTTAGCGATATCATAGGATTTTTCTTCTTCTTCACCTGGTCCTTTTCTTCTCTGGTGCAAGTGCTCATGTTACATCATGGGAATGATTTTGAGAAGTTGCCTGGATTGCAAAGCTGATACTGGCTGACATATTGAATGATAATAATTTTCCGAAACTTTCCGCATTTATCTAAAGAACAATTAGATCTAGTCTGATTAGACGGAGTCTAGCCAAGCTACGATCAGGTCAGAAAATTTTTCAGAATAAGTCACTGATTTTCCTTTAGACAATTTGCATTTTAATTAGCTATGACACGAAGATGACAAAGCTATTGGCTATCTTCGAAAATTTTCTGGTTTTGAACTCAATTATGGTTGATAATCAGTAGTTAAGTTCACCCAAGACCAGTCCTTCAAGTATATATACTAACCAATCCAGAGAGACTTCCATAATTTTTGAGATAGCTCTAAATGCATTCATGATGTCTGGCGTTCATTTTACTTTGTTATTTTTATTTTATTAGAGTGTTGAAAATTTGTTGAGATTTTTACATATAACTGATCCAATTTTACTTCATTTAGGAAGTTGTTTATCAGCTTTTGTTTTGCGCAACGACTTGGCAAGAAGTTTTGCAATCGGGCAATCAGCAGCAGATCTTGATTTCTAAGAGAGTAAAATGAAGGAAAATATACAATCAATCAATCATTGAGAACTGATAATTACCATAGATGAACGGCGGTAAAATTCCAATCCACCTCCTTCGATCAACCAATGAAAACTCGTTACATCTTTGTCCAAAACCAAAACAAACTCAAACAAATCTCTGTACTGATGACAAAGGTCATTGAAAATACTCAATTCCTCTAAGAGGGAAGGATCGGTACAATTTTTTCCCACAACCAGATTGATCGATGGCTTGAGTGAATTTGTAAGAGATGGAGGATATTCCCTATTGACAACCAGGTAACAATTGTACGGAACAAATTTTGTTTCTTCCCGAGATGATAATTTTTTCTTCAGTACTCTGATTAGAGGATCGATTTGATAGAATTCCGCTTCAGCCAATATATTTTCCAGTTCATTTTTTGGTCTGGATAACGAGATGGAACCTCTTCGCAGAAATCTTAAAATTTCAGAAAAATATTTCCCATCACCGTCGATCATCACAAATCCTGATGGGACAAAATAAAACTTAATTATCTGGTGCTCGAGAAGTTGGAAAAGAGGGTAAACATAAGACAAGGTCCATGTTCCACCAGGTTGGAAGTTATCTTCGTTAGTCAGGCATTACTCACCATCAGAATCTTTTTTGTTCTCAAAATCACCTTTGAACATGTTCTTCAGCATTCCTTCTTGGGACATCAGAGTTCCGATTGTTGTTTGAAAAAAATGTCCCCCAACATTAAGCTTAACATATCGATTCAGATTACTACTAGTGGAAGCGGTAGAGACAGTTGAATCCTGTTGATCATATAAATTTGTTTGGTTAGTCGAGTTAACTGATGAATGCAGAAAATTTCAAATCACTTACCATTTTCGGTTGAGAGAAGGCGGGAAAAATGCTCCAAGATATATGTTTGTGGGCTACTACAGAAGTTGCTTATATCATAGACCATAAAGTGAATTATAAAGAAACAAAATCAATTAAAGCACTTCACTGACTAATAGTCAGACTATGAACTAAGGCGCTTACAAACTCTGAATCAACTTATGAATTATCAATGATAATAAAAACAAAGTGGACAAGTGGACAGTGGACATAAAATGGCTTCTAGTAGAAACAGTTTACCAACAGGTACTGTGACTCACAAGTACTGTGTCTGTGAGTGATGGAAAAGTTTTCTCTGGTTATGATTCTTTGACACAGACGCACTAGAGATACCAAACTGATCTTAGGCCAACTTAGAACTTAGAACTTGGATCTTAAGCGATTGGAGCAAACTTTTACCGGGAAATTTTTGAGTGATACATCACAGGACTGGTTGGCTATCCTGTTGCATCACCAAGTGTATGACGAGAAATGTCATTATTCAGAATGCATTATAGAATTGTCAATGGCGGCTACCAATGGCTAGGATGTCTAGATTGTACACTTGATTAACAGTTTCGAGCTTCGAATAAGAGTGAGAGAGTGAATAATCTTCTAATCAATCGATCATTTCCGAACCCAATTGATGTTGTTGAATGAGTTTCACTTATTGTTTCCTATTTGATGAATAGCTTGATCAATTCACTAGAAAAAGTACCAGTATCAAAAAATATTTGAACTATTCAAATCACCCATTCAATCGTGTTGTTCATAAAATTGGTCTTAAACGTACAAGGATGGTAGAAAAATATTCAGTTGAGAACAGTAAAGCGAGAGGTTGGCTCAAAATTTGTCGATTAGATTGCGTTATTAGAATGAAAGTTTTTGCCTGAAGAATCATGGGAACCAATCTGCTTCACTAGAGCCTCATAATCTATAGTTTTTCCACCCAGGACCAAGATCAACGTGAGCAATTTAAGCTTGTTGGACTTCAGCCAGAAAGATCTCAAGTTGGAGTGGCATATATTATTTGTATGTTATACATTATGTAATTTCAATTTTAACACCAGTTTAGAGATTTTTTCCTAGAAAGTACAAGGGATCTAGAACCTTTTATTGAATTTTATTGAATTTCAAATCTTATTTCTAATTTCTCCAATAAACTAGAAATGAGAAGGTCAGCTTGAGTAACTTGAAAAAACCGAAAAAAGAATAGAAACGAGAACGTTCATCCTTTTTTTGATGTAAAATCAGCGGTTGTCAATTGGTAGGCACATAATTTTCAGTTCAATTTTATTTGTGACCTTTAACCTTCAGAACTGCCCTAAGCTAATATCAGCATAAAAAATCGAATATGCTTTCAATCTCATACATTCATGATCTTTCGCAGATTTTGTATCGGTCTTTCGACGAAGATGTATAAAAACACTGAAACGGAGTACATAACTAAGAAGCAGCCTCCAATTATGCACAGAGTCGAGAAAGTATCCAATATTGGTGTTAGTGCTGTTGAATTTGAAATAGCCACAAGAACAGCATAATGAGTGAGATAAAGAGTATAAGATATTCGACTGAAGTGCACAAGTAAGGGTGAAGTTTTCGAGGTTAATTTATAGTTGATAAATTCACTTCGGGGATGAAATATGAATATCACCATCGACAATAGGAGTCCAGTGGTTAGGGGTGCGATTGCTTGGACAAGAGAACACGTAATATTACTTTGTTCCAGATAAATGACCAAAAAGAAAGTTGCAAAAAAAGTGATAATCAATATAAGATTGCCTATTACACATTTCTTTTGTGATTGATGTGAAGCTTGTTGGATCTTTGGTAGAAAATAAGCAAAAATAATGCCCAAAGCGAATGGACATAACCAGGTACTTGTTAGAATATTGAATTCATCCATGAAAGCCACTATATATCTTCAATGTTAGAAAAAGATTTTTTAGAAATTGGAATGCTTTCCCCTGAATTTTCACACTCAAGTATTACCTTCCATATTCTTCAACTGATGAGAAGTTGATAGGTTTATTTGGGATTCCAATGTAATCAGCGATTTTGATATCGTAGAAATATTTGAAAGACATCACCAATCCATGTGTCATGAGTAGTATCGCTGAGGTAATTCCAATTGATGGTATCCTGGTACAATGAATTTACGGACATTAAGTTTAATCAAACACAAACCGAAGCATACCTCGAAATGAGCCAAACGACGAATACACCGATTATGTATAATTGGAAAGTGACGGCCAATGACCAGAGAGAAATGTTACACTAAAATGAGAGAGGAAACATTGATCAGAGATTTTTCCTTCATAATATCTTGACAAATTACACTCACGCTTTCCGATGTTGGTGAAAAGTTTTGAATATATAAGAGATTTTTCCAGAAAACTTTTGAACAATCATCTCTACCATAGAGAACTCCACCAAAATCTATTTTAGATCCTATTCCAACTGTGTTTATGTAGGACGTATGAGCAAACACAGTCAGATAATATGATGGAGAAAGACGAATAAAGGCTTTGAAAATTGATTTGAAAGGGTTAGAATCAGAATGAATGAGAAAACCAGTGAGGAAAAAGAATATTGCCATAAAAGTACGAGGTATTACTAGGAAAATGAATGATTCTTGAGCAGCCAGCATTTGGGAGCCTGGATCACGTACAAGGTACGATGAGAGAATAGCTACTGAGTGAAAAAGGGCCACCAATAATGCAGCGAAACTCCTAATATAATGAATGATCAGAATATCATTTTTCGACACTCTTTTTCCACTTAGAGATTTCCAGTTCTCGGGAATTGAAAATATTGAGAAAACTGATGGTCTGGAACTTTCTTTCGATTTTTTATCTGCTCTTTCGAAATATCTTTCATAAACGGTGCTCATTATTCCAAGAAATATGAGTCCATAAAAGACCAAATTGAAGATAATAGAATCTATCCTCAATTTAGCTTCTCCTATGCAGCTAATTTCCACAGCTCTCGATTCCTCTGATATTTTGAGGAAGAAAAATTTCTCCAAAAAGGGTTTCAAGTGTTGAAAATCGTTTCTGCTACATGAAGACGGTACACAAACACCCGTATAGTGGCTCAAGGAACGACTGGAATTGAACGTCGTTTTCCATTCTGCTTTGCAATACTTCCCACCAAAAGCTAATGTTGATCCTGATCCAGGAAAGATTTTAGTAGATTCACATTGCTTCTGGTTACCCTGCCAATCAAGATTACCATCTTTTATACCGGGAACGAGCTTAGCGAAAGAGTCCAAGAATGATAAAATAGAGGCATCTTTCTGGTTTGACCAAATTGTTTCGATAATATATCGTAGATGAGCAGCACACAAGTTTTCTGAGGAATTCACATCACTTCCAGTCACAGTGAATGATTGATCAAGGACAGAAGAATGAAAAATCGAGTCAGTTGAGTTTTGTGTGGATGAATTTAACCAGAGAAGAGAAAATTTTGAGCCTAAATAGAATGATTTGGTAAAATTTTGCTCTTCAAGTCGTGGAAAAGCTTTATTGAAGAGAACTTCTGCTACGCTGTCCGTATGGCTGGTCAATAATAGCACAATAATAATGACCAGCAACATTAAACTTCTCAGCAATTCCATTTCAATTAGAACATGATAGGATATTCGACATTGAAAGTAACTGGATTCATTCAACGAGGAACACTGGAGACGCGCTCACATGACTTATCGTGAATGTTTTTCATGACAGTGAGAGCTACTTGACAAAAGTTTACTTGATCAAGTGCCACCACAAGCTAACTACAAACAATCTCAATGCCAATTGAGATGAATTGAGTCAACAAGTCTACATTATACTGAGCACTTCGCCTGGATATAATAGAGCCTCACTTTTGCCTTTTCCTTCTCAACTTTTTCGTTTAGATTCCAAATTGATTAGAGATGCCATGCTATTTTACACGATTAGCCATAAGTTAAAAGTTATATGGTGTCGCAGTGAAAATGAGAGGAAAAATTCAATGATTTGTTCATTTTGCCCTCTTTTTGTGTTCTCACTAACTTATATTATCACTGCCTTTCTCTTCGAATTTTTGAAATAATTTTTTCTCGCAGATGTTCTGCTGCTACATGAACAGATAATCATCACTGTACCCAATATCAGGGTTGCCCTTTCATAACCTTAGTGAAGCATGAGCCCCAAAGAGTAGAACTACTCCTCAATAAACCCAATATCTGTGGATAAAAATTTCAGTTCCTTGGATCAAGAATACTAGTGCAAACCTCGTTCTGCAAAAAGTTGAAGCAAGGTGTTTCGAAGTGATCGAGGAGAGTTTTTCTGCAGAGACTGGCTGATACAATCTCTTATGCCTGTCTAGTCTTGGGTTAAATATGGAAAAAATTCCAACCAGATTACGCTGACTTTAAAAGATACTTTTCTTAATCGCATTTCAAGACACAATAACAGACTTTAAATGGAATTGAAAAAAGTGACTAATCTAGTAAAAAACCTCTGGTTACCATAGCCACCCGATTACGAAGCGTTCCCAAAGATTGCTCACACACACACACACACACACACACACACACACACACACACACACATCATGGTGTGACACATGTTCAGAGGAATGTAAATAAACAAACAATATTACACAATAACATTGAAATTATAGCAATAATTGTGAGAAGCTTGACTTTGTTTGTGATTGATACCTTCGTGAAAGCTACCATGTTACATTAGTGTCGCTCAGCAATATGGTGTAAAAGATAACCATTTAATGATGATTCCATTCTAATGATGTCATATTTTCAACGATGTGATAAAATACACATGTACATGTATGCGATGTGCAATTGATGTATTGAATCTTTATCGATTAATGTGTGTCCAGCTTTTTCGGTTTTGTAGCATTTCGAATATTGCCTTTGAACTTTTTCAACACATTAACAAGCTCCTTGTTAAAGAACAATTGAGATGAATGGAAGGTGTTCATGATAAAAATACACACACAATTTTCCAAAGAAACTCGATAATCTCCCACGATTGTGAGGTGACAACAATCAACTCCCGATATTTCCAGAGTTTTTCCTAGAAATGGTATCAATCAATTTGAATGATATTCCATGGGCGTTTCACATAGTCATCAGAAGAAAACTTCTGTCAATGTTACGAATGTGATGCTAGCTCAAAGAGTTAATCTATTCCATCCACATGAACGCTTGACTTTACATTTAACCATTTTGTACATGTGTGATTGATATAATTCGTCTCAATTTTTGATGTGTTTTTGGACCAATTGATTTCTTTAATTCCTCTTTTTAACAAATCCCACGTTATCAAATCTGTTATCATCATGAGTCGAATATTGATTCAGCAATTGTGTGCCCTTGCTCGTAAAGATTTGACTATCAGACGAAGGTGTTGGTTCGTAACTCTTTTGGAACTTTCACTTCCTATTCTGATCGCATGGTTTGCTGTGATTGTGGCCAAAAAATCAGAAACTTCTAGTCATCAGCCTATTGTACCACCGACTCCACATTCACCATTTCCATCTAGAATTCAAACATCCCTTGCCGGAACTACATATTATACACCCACTTCAAGTGAAATAGAGCAAATTATTCAACGTTTGAAGAATGAAACCTTTTCTACGATCTCTTACTGTTCATCTGAGGATGAAATGATTGATAAAATTCAACCAAATAGTTTATATATTCAAGGAATAGTTTTCGACGCCACTAAGCCAGGCTCAAAATTCACTATCAGACAAGAGCCCAACATCCTAGGTCCTCCAAAATCTCTGAAAAATGATAAGAAAAATTGGAACATTTATTGGTGGTCTTCATTCATAAGTCTTCACTGGCATATTACACTGTCACAGTTGAACGGAGCTCATTCGAAAAGTTATACAAAAGAATCTCCCCTACTGGATACTTTCTATTATGAAGATCAATCATATCTTCCACCAACTCAAAATATTGGTTCAAAAACGATTGTTATGGGAATAGTGTTCGGTAATCTGATAGTTGTCACTTTAGCAGCCAAGAGAGTTGCGAACGAAAAACTTAAAGGATCCAAGGAATTACTCAGAATGATGGGAGTGGCTGATCATACTTATTGGATTGCCCAACTCATCAAATACATTCCAATTTTTGTTATTCATGCGATTGCGATTACGTCCATAGCCACTAGTGAAGTTTCTCCATTAGGTGGCACATCCTTTGTGGGATTTCTGTCTATGGTTATGGTACTTTTTTTGTCCAATCTTCTCATCGCTTTCTTCATTACCACACTCATTAACAGACCTATTTTGGTTCAGATCGCAATCAATGTTCTCATAATGGCTGGACTCAGTATAGTTTTGCAATCTGAATCTAAAGCACTTCCTACTATTGATCAGATGATATTTTTTCCCTCCTCTGTATTTTTCTTTTGGTTAACTGAAAGGCAAGAGATGTCTCACACTGGACCATCGGCTCTCACTTATTTGCTTTTCATTCCTTGTTGGCTAATCTTTGGATTTTTGTTGATTTATTTCGATGCTGTTTGTCCATGGCAACCAGGAACTCCTAAAAAATGGAATTTCATGTTTCATAGGAAGAGAAGATCGAATGTTCTGCGAATAGTTGAAGATGGACATTCTCCTGATGGTGACTCTAACAAGAAAAAAGGAGCAATCAATAAAGCAAGCATAGTCTGCTCCGACGTTTACAAGTCATACTCTTCTTTTGGATCGAAAAAGCTGGCTGTTGAAGATCTTTCTCTCGAAATACCTCAAAACCAGATTACCGTTCTTCTTGGTCACAACGGAGCCGGAAAAACTACTCTCATGAGTATGATCACCGGATTCATATCAACAACATCTGGTAAAATTCTTGTCAATGGTTTTGATGTACAAACTGATACGCTCGCAGCACGGCGAAGCTTAGCATTATGTCCTCAGCATGAGTGTTTATATGAGAACCTAACCACACGTGAAAACCTCATCTTATGTGCCAATCTCCGAGGAAATGATGCAGCAATCGTAACTTCCGCCTTAAATTTACTTGGGCTCAATGAAAAATCGTCTGTGTTAGCATCAAAACTATCTGGTGGAATGCGTCGACGATTGCAGCTAGCTATGGCTCTGGTTACCGATGCTGAAACCATCATTTTGGATGAACCTACATCAGGTCTCGATCCAGAAACACGTCGAACCGTATGGGACTACTTGTTGACTCTTCGACACAAGAAAACGATTCTAATCTCTACACACTTCATGGAGGAGGCTGATGCTCTCGCTGATACCATTGTTATCATGTCAGCAGGCCACGTTAAATGTGTTGGAAGTCCCATGTATTTGAAGACAAAACTTGGTGCTGGATATTCAGTGAGAATGGCAAAAAGGTCATTCAATCTAGATGAAATGCAAAGGAATATTTCAAGATTTTATCCAAATGCTTCTGCGACCAATGAGACATCTGAGGAAATATGCTTCAATTTGAACGTTGATGAGTCACAACAGCAAGCGGAGGACTTTTTTGATAATCTGGCAAACTTTTGCGAAGTTCTTGACAATAAAAAAGCAGAAATTGGTATATCTTCCTACACCATCACAACAGCAACACTGGAAGATGTATTCATGAAAATAGCGGTGGATGAAGGTATCGTTTCCAAAGATCGAGTGACATTCTCTCAAGTTCGAGAGAACACATTAGCCGAGCTAAGAGATGCTCTTGATTATCACAGAGGCTCAGCTTTCAACTCGATCATGCAAAGTTTTCGAGGATTATTCTGCAAGAGGTTCCAATATTTTCGTCGGGATTACCAGTACATTCTTTACTCATCGATTATTCCTTGTGTGATTGTTTTCTTACTTGCTTGGTTTGTTTTGATTGATGATCCTCAGCTAAGCCATGTTGTCTATCATCCAGATCGTCGAATAAGCCCAGATCTCTATTTCCAAGATTTTCCAAAACTCAAAATAATTTTCAGTGGATCTGACAAAAGTTCCTTGGGGGATTGCTTTCAAAAAATAAACAAAGATAGCAAATTGCAGGTCATTCTGACAAATTCAACCATACCTGATTATATTAAAGCATCTGGGCTCAAGCCTGAAGACTTGGATTCTCAATATCTGTTTGGAATACAAGATCAAGGAACGCCAGAAAAATTAACCATTTTCATGAGTGCATCATACTCATATTCTTATCCGATTGCTTTTGTCAATTTTCTCGATACTCTGCGATGTTTGGATGAGGAGGAACCCCTCAATTCAAATGATCATCCATTCCCTCAGATACCAGAATTGATGACTTTCCAAATTGTTTCATTGATTAAGAGATTGGTTGTCCTTTACTCATTACCGGTTGCTTTAGCTTTCACGTACAGTGCATACTACATCTTCCCTTCGAAAGAAATCTCAACGAAGGTTAGTGTCGATGAACTGATCTTTGATTCTGATCTCTTATTCTGATTTTCCACAGGCGAAATTGATCCAAGCCATGGCTGGTCTTGGTAATTGCTTCTATTGGCTTCCCAACTTATCCTTCGATTTAATTTATCACACTTTGATATCTTCGTTGACCATAGCTATACTCGTATCAGGAATATCGAGCTTACTTCTGAAAATCAATATAATTGGTGAGATATAATCAAATTATTGTGATTGAAAATTTTTGAATCACTTTTTCTAATTGAATTTCATAACTCCTAGGTACTCTGTTCACTCTGTTAATCAGCGCGGGGTTCAGTGGAATATCTTGGGCCTATTTACTTAGCTTCACCAAAATTGACCATTCTTCTGGATTTAATATATTGACTATATTTTATTCTGTTAGCGGAGCAATTGCTTCTTTATATTTGATTCTGTGCCTTGACATTCCGTCTGTTAGAGATTTTTTCCAAGGTCTTGTGAAATTCCAACCTCTAATGAAAGCGATTCCTCCAATCGGTGTAACCAGTGGTCTTGGAAAGATACTCGAAGTATCGCAAATTGTTCATGTGTGCCCATCGATGAGGGACATCTTTCAGCGAGGAATGAATAATAGTGCCCAATCATTTGATCTCAGCTTCATTCAAGAATATTGTTTAAACAATTCGGAGCCAAAATATTTGGCCATCATTTCACCTGAGCTCATCTCACTCATCAGTTCTGGTCTGATTCTATTCACTTTAACCCTTTTATTATCATCAGTCTCCAACATGCTTTCAAAGTTTATTTCATTAGTTTTGAACAAAATTGCTCGCCCTACTTGTCATTCTGAAGTAATTCTCGATGAAGACGTTGAGAATGAAAAGAACTACGTCGATCAATCATATCCAAATGATCAAAATTCAAAAGAAGCTCTACTAGTCCATCAGGTAACCAAAGACTTTTTCAATTGGAAGTTGACTCGCTTCCGTGCTGTCCATGATATATCGTTTTCCGTCCGTAAAAAAGAGTGTTTTGGACTTCTCGGTGTAAATGGAGCAGGAAAAACAACCACATTCTCAATGTTAACTGGTGATATTCCCATGACCCATGGAGATGCTTATGTTGCTGGACTTCATGTGTCCAAGAATCTAGTCAAGTATCGAGAAAAAGTAAGCTATTGTCCTCAGGTAGATGCTTTGCTGGATCTTCTCACACCTGAGGAAACATTGACTTTATTCGCAAGGCTTAGAGGTGAGTAGGTACCTAGAGTATAGCAGGTAAAAAGTTTGAAATTTTGCTTTTCGATAGGTATTCCTGAGAAAGACGTTTCCAAAAACGTGGATTTTATCATCAATTCTACTGATTTGATCAAGTTTTGCAAAACTTTGAATGGTAATCTTAGCGGTGGAAACAAACGAAAACTAGGTTTGGCTATAGCTGCAATTGGTGGACCTTCTTTGATATTTCTTGATGAGCCGACAACTGGTGTCGATCCAGCATCTCGAAGGAAGATTTGGGCCACTTTGATCGGTCTTCGGGAATCTGGACGTTCATCAATAGTGTTGACCAGTCACTCGATGGATGAATGTGAAGCACTGTGTAATAGAATAGCTATCATGTCAAAAGGACAAATAAGATGTTTAGGTAAGTCACAAGATATTTTAATCGTTCTGCTGAACTATATTCCACGTTTTCCACGAATTACAGGATCTTCAACCCACCTGAAGAATAAATATGGCCAAGGATACACTTTGCTCATCAAGATGGAGGATGAATCTGCCTTCTCTCAAGTCCATGAGTCTGTCCTTTGTGTTTTTTCTTGTGCTGAACTTCAGGATCAACATGGTACATCATTACAATACCATTTAACTGACGCTAATCTTCGATGGACTGATATGTTCCGTGCGATGAAGCAGGTGAAAAATCAATGCCCTATCGATAGTTTTTATATCAATGACACATCAATTGAGCAAATTTTCCTACGCTTTGCACAAACTGAACCATCTTCATGAAAATAAAGGTATTTTTTCTCTAACATTTGAAAAAATTCCAAAAAATTCAGCACTCAACAGCCAAATCATATCTGAACTATTTTTGAAATTTTTGAAATTTGGTGCTTGTTTGTTGGAGATTTTCTCCAAACGATAATAATTGAGAAATTTTACAAATTATTATCGGGTCCACTCAAGAGTAGCAATACTGTAACGGTTGTAGGAAAAAGTCATCTTCGCAGAATCGAGAAGAATAGAAACACTTCGTTTGTAATCTAGTTTTTGGTGAAAACTCTGACATGAAGTCTCAACTCTCTTTCCGAGTATCTTTTTCAATACTAATTCAATTTTAATTTTAATCCCCCTATATGTTTGTTGTATGTCTGATCATATCTTAGTGAGTCAAATCATTCATGAGCATTCAATTGATTGAAACACTCCGATCTCATTCTATCAGATATCAGTGATGTCTGTACATCATACCCTTTTCAAGAGCTCAAATCATTACTGAGAACGAGAACGAACAGCTCCATGTTCATCAGCTAAGTGGTATAAGATTCACATTTTATATGATGTTCAGGAGGTGGACCTTCCCTTTGACATGTGATGATCTGAGCAATGAGTTTTCCACCATTTTCAACATTGGATCGTTCAATTTAAGCATGAGTTGGCACTGAGATAGGAACAAAAGATCATATTTCGATGTGAAAGAATTGTCAAATTATGTACTAGAAATAACCGCAGCGAGGACCAAGAGAATAGAAACTTTACTTTCCATAATTTTGTACTTTTTTACTGTTATTCTGAACAAGAAGAAATTTTCTTCAACTATTCACCACACAAGTTAGTGGTCACAAGTTAAGTTTTTATACCATCAAAACTCATAGTACTAGAGTGAAGGAACAATTTTTCCCCGCTGATTCCTGGGCATTTTCTCCTGATTTATTTTGCAATTTTATCACGATTATCATCCACAGTCCCCTTCTTAGGTGTTTCATCTTGTTTAAGTGTCAATCACTAGTTGAAATACCAAGAAGGAACCTTCAAGGTGCTAAAAAAATTCAATTTACGTATGTTGAAAACATCATGGAGAAAAATTCTCGAGCACTGGTGTTGCTTGATTAAGTAACAAGCACGATCAAAAAAGAAGGTTAGTGTTACTCATCGTCACATCTCATGTCGTAATTAGATATATCTGGGAACTAGAACGATTCAAGTCAATTGTCTCTGAGACCTCCTCCTCTTCTAAGAGTTTAGCACTAGTACACGAAGAAGCAGTTAGCTCTGTGAGTGATGAAACAGAGAGTGATTTTTGTCTCCTGGAATATTCAAACATCATCAGTAACATAAATTGCGTTCATCTGGCCACGATGTATCAAGAATTGAGGAGTGAGAAATATACTTACGCAGTAACCTTTTTATCTTGTAAAATCACAATAATCCAACTAATCGACCAGCAAAAAACCGGAAACTAGGCATAGCACTGGCAAATAATCCGTTATTAAATGATGTGGTTCTGTTTCACAGACTTTAATTGGGTCAAATTCACTTAAAGGCTTTCAATAAGTCAAGATTTTCCATTCTGATAGTCGGCAAAGGAATATTCTTCTAGTGTTCATCACATTGACCTGAGAAAATGAAATCATTGCTCAGGACGAGGGCGAACGGCGGCATATTTATCAACAAAATGGAGTGAGATTTTATGAGCTAACTCAACTGATGGATAATCTGCGAAGGTGTAGGAAGCCCCAAGAAAATTCGTCAAAATTTGATTCAGAACTTGTGCGTCCAGTGGATCCCAGTTTTTCTCACATTCGATGAAAAACTTGGAGGATAAACCTTCCTTCTTACAGGTTATGGCCTGTGCGAGGAGTTTTCCTACCATCTTTTGAGTTTCTGAGCCCTTGAGCCCTAGTTGGCACTATAATGAGTAGAAGAGATTGTTCTTCTAGATTGGAATGATTCGAAAAATTTGCTTACCCGAAATGAAAGAAACAATGGCCAATAAAATGAAAATTTTTCTCTCCATAATTTGATATTTTCTGACTGTTATCTTCACGAATAAGAAGTTGAGTTTTTCACTGCTGATCGGCAAAAAAATGGATAATCACAGCCAATCTTCTACTCAGCTCTTATATAACTAGAGAAACCTTCTCTATAAGTGTTCACGATTCATTGTAACTTGAGATCGTAACTAACGGATTGATCATCTAACGCTTCTCCACTGCATATAGATAACAAAGATTGCTTTCACTTTAACAGAGACTCCTACAGAGTCCAGAGTCTCATTCATTCCAGATGAATGAATGAGCTTGTATCTGATATCCAAGGGAGAACTTATTCATTCATTCTCTCAAGAGCTCTATTTCATCGAAAAAATCACTGAACTAGATTAGTCACAAAAATGATCACCAGCTACTATTTTCGCTGCATGTGTCTACTCCATTCACCAGTACAGCTTGATGGTGATTGAGCATTCAAGGAGTTTTGAAGATAATATGGTCCGACAGCCAAGGGTTGGAAACCTTTGAAAATTTGTTTCGAACTTTTACCTTCATTTTTTTAAACTATTTTTCGTTGTACAGCAATATAACCAAAGATCCACGATTATACACCAGTGCATCCCATATTCATGGTGGAAAATGATCGAATCCGCTTGTTTCCCTCAGCTATTGACAGATAAAGTCCCTCAAAAGGTATTATCAGGGTCCAATGTTTAACTCTTGCTCGCTCCGAGTGACCACGCCAATGATTCGATCTCACTATTGGAGCCCAGAATGATGGCTCACCAATCCTCAAATTAATAATGCAATCCCCAATTTTACGATAGGACCTTTTCGCTATTGATCTGAAACATATATTGATCAAACACAAGTGAATGAGACCTTTGTCATAGTCTTCCTCTGATCCCTATTTAGAATATGATGTAACAGTGATGATCTGCAGAATCACTAATTCTTCGGGTATGGATAACGCTTGCAAGTTTCTTCTGCTTGCCGTGAAACTAACCTTTCATTCGACTACCAAAGAGTAAGTGTTTTATAGATACATGCATTTTTGGATTTGTTCAATTTCAATACTCCAGAGATAATCAAGTATCTATCAACTGGAGAGACTGACTATGACTTAGATATGAGTTTTGTTGACTCTGGTTTTCTGAGCTAGGTCCCTTGATTCTCGTTGAATACGGATCATTTAGTGTTTTCAATCGATCAATCAGAATTTTACAAAAATCCAAAATTTCCAAATACATATTTAATAAATATAGTAGCCAGTTCAAAAGTTTATCATTTTTCGTATCCAGAGGAAATAAAAATAACTCAGAATGCAACAGTGACTGAATAAGACAGCATAAAATATAAACTATTTCCACAGGCCCCAACGAAAGCGAAGAAGAGAATAATGTAGTCTATTATAGTCCATATTAATTTTTCATGACTAATACTCCAAAAGCTTTGGATAAAAAAATCAGTGACAAATGTTACAGTTATCTCAGTGAGGATCAACACCATCCATCTGAAGATGTTGAAAAAGATGCTCTTGAGGTGGGCCATTAAGATACTTGGAATTCTTTTCGTCAGAAACCCACTTTGGAGGAAATGATATAATTGGATTGGGAACTAAGCTAAATCATAAAAGTTGAGAAAATTTCTCTTCCAGATGCTGTTAAATGAGTCTCACTTATTGTTTCTATATTTATGAATAACTTGATTAATTCATTAGAAAAAAAACCAATATTTAAAAATTTTGAATTATTCAATCACTATTCAATCGTATTGCTCATACAATCAGGATTATAGGTACAAGGATGGTAGAAAAATATTCATTTGAGAGCAGTAAAGCGAGAGGTTGGCTCAAAATTTGTCAATTAGATTGCATTAGTAGAATGGAAGTTTTTGCCTAAAGAATCATGGTAACCAATTTGCCCACTAGAGCCTCATAATCAATGGTTTTTTTACCCAGAACCAAGATCAAAATAAGAAATGAACTTGTTGAACTTCTTTGGTAGAAAATAAGCAAATAAGATACCCATAGTGATAAACTCACTTATTCACTTCATACACAAACCGGAACATACCTCGAACCGAACCAAACGACAGATGCACCGATTATGTAAAATTGGAAAGTGACACCCAATGACCAGAGAGAAATGTTACACTAAAATGAGAGAGGAAACATTGGTCAGAGATTTTTCCTCCATAATATCTTGACAAATTACACTCACGCTCTCCGATGTTGGTGAAAAGTTTTGAATGTACAAGAGATTTTTCCAGAAAACTTTTGAACAATCATCTCTACCATAGAGAACTCCACCAAAATCTATTTTAGATCCTATTCCAACTGTGTTTATGTAGGACGTATGAGCAAACACAGTTAGATAATATGATGGAGAGAGACGGATGAAGGCTTTGAAAATTGATTTGAAAGGGTTAGAATCAGGATGAATGAGAAAACCAGTGAGAAAAAAGAATATTGCCATGAAAGTATGAGGTATTACTAGGAAAATGAATGATTCTCGAGTAGCCAGCATTTGGGTACCTGGATCACGTACAAGGTATGGTGAGAGAATAGCTACTGAGTGAAGAGGGCCACCAATAATGTAGCAAAATTCCTAATACATGTACAATGTATAATGAATGATCAGAATATCGTTTTGCGAAAATCTTTTTCCACTTGAGGATTTCCAGTTCTCAGGGATTGAAAATATAGTGAATTTCACTTGAAATGAGTGCATTTTTCAAATGAGTTTGAACTTTTTTCTCTTCCAAAAAGATATGCAAGGTCGGGAAGAGGGTGAAGGGCATAGATGAGCCTCATAAATAGAGGTCTTGCAAATGGAATTGGGATCATTTCCTTATAGAATAGAGATCAGAGTGAATGTTCGAGCTTTCATGCTTGGGCAGTGGAAATGCCTGCCAATTATGCAAGAGTTTCTAATGATTCAAGTTTTCTATTTTATTGAACGTACTTCACTTGCTATTGCTGTATTAAAAAACCTGATGGTTTAGAACTTTCTTTTGACTCGATTCCTCTGATATTTTGAGGGAGAAAAATTTCTCAAAAAGTGTTTCAAGTGTTGAAAATCGCTTCCACTACATGAAGATGATACATAAACACCCGTATAGTGGCTCAACGAACGACTGGAATTGAACGTCGTTTTCCATTCTGCTTTGCAATACTTCCCGCCAAAAGCTGATGTTGATCCTGATCCAGGAAAGATTTTAGTAGATTCATATTGCTCCTGATTACCCTGCCAATCAAGATTAGCATCTTTTACACCCGGTACGCGCTTAGGAAAGGAACCTAAGAATGATGAAATAGAAGTATCTTTCTGGTTTGACCAAATTGTTTCGATAATATATCGTAGATGAGCAGCACACTAGTTTTCTGATGAATTTAAATCACTTTCAATCACAGTGAATGATTCATTAAGGACTAAACTGAGGACTGCGGAGTGAAAAATCGAGTCAGTTGAGTTTTGTGTAGATGAATTTAACCAGAGAAAAGAAATTTTCTAGCCTAAATAGAATGATTTGGTAAAACTTTGCTCTTCAAGTCGTGGAATAGCTTTGTCGAAGAGAACTTCTGCCACGTTATCCGTATGGCTGGTCGATAATAGAACAGTAGTAATCATCAGTAACACTGAACTTTTCAGGAATTCAATTTCACTTAGAACATGATAGGATATTCGACATTGAAAGTAACTGGATTCACTCAACGAGGAACACTGAAGACGCGCTCACATGACTAATCGTCAATGTTGTTCATGACAGTGAGAGCTACTTTACAAAAGTTTACTTGATCAAGTGCCATCACAAGCTGACTACAGACGATCTCAATGTCAAATGAATTGAGTCAACAAGTCTACATTATACTGAGCACTTCGCCTGAGTATAATAGAGTCTCTCTTTCGCCTTTTCACACTCAACTTTTTCGTTTAGATTCCAAATTGATCAGAGAGGCCATCTTTTTACACGATTAGCCATAAGTTAAAAGTTATATGTGTGCCGCAGTGAGAACGAGAGAAAAAAATTCGATGATTTGTTCATTTTGCTCTCTTTTTTGTCCTCACTAACTTATATTATTATCATTATTCATTATCATTGTCTTTCTCTTCGAATTTTTTGAAATAATTTTTCCTCATACATGTTCTGCTGTGACATGAACAGATAATCATCACTGTACCCAATATCAGTGTTGCTCTTTCATCATCTTTGTGAAGCATAAACCCCAAAAAGTAGAACTACTCTTTGATAAACCCTATACCCGTGGATAAAAATTTTAGTTCCTCGGATCACGAATACTGGCGCAAACCTCGTTCTGCAAAAATCAAATCAAGTAAGGTGTTTCGAAGTGATCGAGGAGAGTTTTTTTTTGTTGCTGAGACTTCTGCTACAATCTCTTATGGCTGTCTAGTCATGGGTTAATAATGGAGAAAATTTCAACAAGATTACGCTGACTTTGAGAGACACTTTTTTTAATCGCATTTCAAGACACAATGACAGACTTTGGATGGAATTGAAAAAAGTGACTAATAAAAACCTCTCTTTACCATAGCCACCAGATTATGTAAGCGCTTCCCAAAGATTGCTCTGTGAGCAATTCTCACATGTTCAGAGTGTAAAAGTGTTTACACTGTAAATAAAATAGAAGATCGTTCGCTGGTTCGCTCTTATTTTCGAGCTCACTATTTTTCTCCAGATCATTCCTCTTATCTGAAAATCCACAATTTTCCCCACAAAAACTCCAAATTAGTGAAGTTGAGGTGCTCGCAGTATACTTTGCTCACCGCTAACTACACATTGAGATAGCATGGAGGACCAATGTATGTGGATTCGCCTGAGTGAAGCGTGCTTAGATCAGTTCGACTTTTGAGAGCTGCCAGCGCATCTCTACTGCGCACTCTTGATAAGAATTTTTTAAATAAGAAGAAGATAAACAATAACATTGAAATTATAGCAATAATTGTGGGAAACTTGATTTTGTTTGTGATTCATACCTTCGTGAAAGCTACCATGTTACATTAGTGAAATTGATGATTCTATTCTGATGATACCATATTTTCAACTATATGATGGAATACACATGTACATGTATCTGTTGTGTGATTGATGTATTGAATCTTTATCGATTAATGTGTGTCCGGCTTTTGCGGTTTTGTAGCATTTCGAATATTGCCTTTGAACTTTTTCAACACATTAACAAGCTCCTTGTCAAAGAACAATTGAGATGAATGGAAGGTGTTCATGATAAAAATACGCACAATTTTCTAAAGAAACTCGATAATCTCCCACGATTGTGAGGTGAAAACAATCAATTCAATCTCAAACGATCAAATCTGTTATCATCATGAGTCGAATATTAATTCAGCAATTGCGTGCCCTTGCTCGTAAAGATTTGACTATCAGACAAAGGTGTTGGTTCGTAACTCTTTTGGAACTTTCACTTCCTATTCTGATCTCATGGTTTGCCATGATTGTCGCCAAAAAATCAGAAACTTCTAGTCGTCGGCCTATCGTACTACGGACTCGATATTCACCATTTCCACTTAGAATTCATACATCCCTTGCCGGAACTACATATTATACACCCACTTCAAGTGAAATAGAGCGAATTATCCAACGTTTGAAGGGTCAATGGCTTTCTACAATTTCTTACTGTCCATCTGAGGATGAGATGATTGATAAAATTGAACCAAATAGTTTTCATACTCAAGGAATAGTTTTCGACGCCACTAAACCAGGCTCAAAATTCACTATTAGACAAGAGCCTAATATCCTACAGGTCCTATCCTTTCCTGTAGGTCCTCCCAAATCTCTGAAAAATGATAAGAAAGATTGGAACATTTTTTGGTGGTCTTCATTCATAAGTCTTCACTGGCATATTACACTGTCACAGTTGAACGGAGCTCAATCGAAAAATTATACAAAAGAATCTCCCCTACTGGATACTTTCTATTATGAAGATCAATCATATCTTCCACCAACTCAAAATATTGGTTCAAAAACGATTGTTATGGGAATAGTGTTCGGTAATCTGATAATTGTCACTTTAGCAGCCAAGAGAGTTGCGAACGAAAAACTTAGAGGATCCAAAGAATTACTCAGAATGATGGGAGTGGCTGATCATACTTATTGGATTGCCCAACTCATCAAATACATTCCAATTTTTGTTATACATGCGATTGCGATTACGTCCATAGCCACCAGTGAAGTTTCTTCATTAGGTGGCACATCCTTCATGGGATTTCTGTCTATGGTTATGGTACTTTTTTTGTCCAATCTTCTCATCGCTTTCCTCATTACCACACTCATTAACAGACCTATTTTGGTTCAGATCACAATCAATGTTCTCATTATGGCTGGACTCAGTACAATTTTGCAATCTAAAGCCCTTCCTACTATTGATCAGATGATATTTTTTCCCTCCTCTGTATTTTTCTTCTGGTTAACTGAAAGGCAAGAAATGTCTCACACCGGACCATCAGCCCTGACTTATTTGCTTTTCATTCCTTGTTGGCTAATCTTCGGATTTTTGTTGATTTATTTCGATGCCGTTTGTCCATGGCAACCAGGAACTCCTAAAAAATGGAATTTCATGTTTCATAGGAAGAGAAGATCGAATGTTTTGAGAATAGTTGAAGATGGACATTCTCCTGATGGTGACTCTAACAAGAAAAAAGGAGCAATCAATGAAGCAAGCATAGTCTGCTCCGATGTTTACAAGTCATACTCTTCTTTTGGATCGAAAAAGCTGGCTGTTGAAGATCTTTCTCTCGAAATACCTCAAAACCAGATTACTGTTCTTCTTGGCCACAATGGAGCGGGAAAAACTACTCTCATGAGTATGATCACCGGATTCATATCAACAACATCTGGTAAAATTCTTGTGAATGGTTTTGATGTACAAACTGATACGCTCGCAGCACGGCGAAGCTTAGCATTATGTCCTCAGCATGAGTGTTTATATGAGAATCTAACCACACGTGAAAACCTCATCTTATGTGCCAATCTCCGAGGAAATGATGCAGCAATCGTAACTTCCGCCTTAAATTTACTTGGGCTCAATGAAAAATCGTCTGTGTTAGCATCAAAACTATCTGGTGGAATGCGTCGACGATTGCAGCTAGCTATGGCTCTGGTTACCGATGCTGAAACCATCATTTTGGATGAACCTACATCAGGTCTCGATCCAGAAACACGTCGAACCGTATGGGACTACTTGTTGACTCTTCGACACAAGAAAACAATTCTAATCTCTACACACTTCATGGAGGAGGCTGATGCTCTTGCTGATACCATTGTTATCATGTCAGCAGGCCACGTTAAATGTGTTGGAAGTCCCATGTATTTGAAGACAAAACTTGGTGCTGGATATTCAGTGAGAATGGCAAAAAGGTCCTTCAATCTAGATGAAATGCAAAGGAATATTTCAAGATTTTATATAAATGCTTCTGCGACCAATGAGACATCTGACGAAATATGCTTCAATTTGAACGTTGATGAGTCACAACAGCAAGCTGAGGACTTTTTCGATAATCTGGCAAACTTTTGCGAAGTTCTTGACAACAAGAAAGCAGAAATTGGTATATCTTCCTACACCATCACAACAGCAACACTGGAAGATGTATTCATGAAAATAGCAGTGGATGAAGGTATCGTTTCCGAAGATCGGGTGACATTCTCTCAAGTTCGAGAGAACACATTAGCTGAGCTAAGTGATGCTCTCCATTATCACAGAGGCTCAGTTTTCAACTCGATCATGCAAGGTTTCCGAGGATTATTCTGCAAGAGGTTCCAATATTTACGTCGGGATTACCAGTACATTCTTTACTCATCAATAATTCCTTGTGTGATTGTTTTCTTACTTGCTTGGTTTGTCTTGATTGATGATCCTCAGCTGAGCCATGTCGTCCATCATCCAGATCGTCGAATAAGCCCCGATCTCTATTTCCAAGATTTTCCAAAACTCAAAATAATTTTCAGTGGATCTGACAAAAGTCCCTTGGGGGATTGCTTCCAAAAAATAAACAAAGATAGCAAATTGCAGGTCATTCTGACAAATTCAACCATACCTGATTATATTAAAGAATCTGGGCTCAAGCCTGAAGACTTTGATTCTCGATATCTGTTTGGAATACAAGATCAAGGAACCCCACAAAAATTAACCATTTTCATGAGTGCATCATACTCTTATTCTTATCCAATTGCTTTTGTCAATTTTCTCGATACTCTGCGATGTTTGGATGATAAGGAACTTCTGGATTCAAATGAACATCCATTCCCTCAGATTCCAGAATTGATCATTTTTCAACTGGTTTCATTGTATAAGAGATTGGCTATCCTTTTCTTACTACCGGTTGCTTTAGCTTTCACGTACAGTGCCTACTACATCTTCCCTTCGAAAGAAATCTCAACGAAGGTTAGTAACAGTGAACTGATCTTTGAACTCTGATATCTTATTTTCAACTTTCGCAGGCGAAATTGATCCAAGCCATGGCTGGTCTTGGCAACTGCTTCTATTGGCTTCCCAACTTATCCTTCGATTTAATTTATCACACTTTGATATCTTTGTTGACCATAGCTATACTCGTATCAGGAATATCGAGCTTACTTCTAGAAATCAATATAATTGGTGAGATATAGTCAAATTATTGTGATTGAAAATTTTTGAATCACTTTTTCTAATTGAATTTTTTAACTCCTAGGTACACTCTTCACTCTGTTATTCAGCGCGGGGTTCAGTGGAATATCTTGGGCCTATTTACTTAGCTTCACCAAAATTGACCATTCTTCTGGATTTAATATATTGACTTCATTTTATTCTGTTAGCGGAGCAATTGCTTCTATATATTTGATTCTGAGCCTTGACATTCCGTCTGTTAGAGATTTTTTCCAAGGTCTTGTGAAATTCCAACCTCTAATGAAAGCGATTCCTCCAATCGGTGTAACCAGTGGTCTTGGAAAGATACTCGAAGTATCGCAAATTGTTCATGTGTGTCCATCGATGAGGGATATCTTCCAGCAAGGAATGAATGGTAGTGTCGAATCATTTGATCTCAGCTTCATTCAGAAATATTGTCTAAACAATTCGGAGCCAAAATATTTGGAAATAATTTTACCGGAGCTCATCTCACTCATCAGTTCTGGTCTGATTCTATTCACTTTAACCCTTTTATTATCATCAGTCTCCAACATGCTTTCAAAGTTTATTTCATTAGTTATGAACAAAATTGCTCGCCCTACCAGTCTTCCTGAAGTGATTCTCGATGAAGACGTTGAGAATGAAAAGAACTATGTCGATCAATCATATCCAAATGATCAAAATTCAAAAGAAGCTCTACTAGTCCATCAGGTAACCAAAGACTTTTTCAATTGGAAGTTGACTCGCTTCCGTGCTGTCTATGATATATCGTTTTCCGTCCGTAAAAAAGAGTGTTTTGGACTTCTCGGTGTGAATGGAGCAGGAAAAACAACCACATTCTCAGTGTTAACCGGTGATATTCCGATGACTCATGGAGATGCGTATGTTGCTGGACTTCATGTGTCCAAGAATCTAGTCAAGTATCGAGAAAAAGTAAGCTATTGTCCTCAGGTTGATGCTTTGCTGGATCTTCTCACACCTGAGGAAACATTGACTTTATTCGCAAGGCTTAGAGGTGAGTGGGTACATAGAGTATAGCAGATAAAAAGTTTGAAATTTTGCTTTTCGATAGGTATTCCTGAGAAAGACGTTTCCAAAAACGTGGATTTTATCATCAATTCTACTGATTTGATCAAGTTTCGCAAAACTTTGAACGGTAATCTTAGCGGTGGAAACAAACGAAAACTGGGTTTGGCTATTGCTGCAATTGGTGGACCTTCTGTGATATTTCTCGATGAGCCGACAACTGGTGTCGATCCAGCATCTCGAAGGAAGATTTGGGCCACTTTGATCGGTCTTCGGGAATCTGGACGTTCATCAATAGTGTTGACTAGTCACTCGATGGATGAATGTGAAGCACTGTGTAATAGAATAGCTATCATGTCAAAAGGACAAATAAGATGCTTAGGTAAGTCACAAGATATGCTAATCGTTCTGCTGAACTATACTTTACATTTTCCATGAATTATAGGATCTTCAACCCATCTGAAGAATAAATATGGCCAAGGATACACTTTGCTCATCAAGATGGAGAATGAATCTGCTCTCTCTCAAGTCCATGAGTCAGTTCTTGGTGTTTTCACTTGTGCTGAACTTCAGGATCAACATGGTACATCATTACAGTACCATTTAACTGACGCTAATCTTCGATGGACTGATATGTTCCGTGCAATGAAGCAGGTGAAAAATCAATGCCCCATCGATAGTTTTTATATCAATGACACATCAATTGAGCAAATTTTCCTATGCTTTGCACAAACAGAACCATCTTCATGAAAATTAAGGTATTTTTCCTCTGAAATTTGGGTAAAAATCCAAAAAATTCAGCACTCAACAGCCAAATCATATCTGAACTATTTTTGAAATTTGATGCTTGAGATTTTTTTCAAACAATGACAATTGGATAAATTTCTCCAAATTAATCATTGGGTCCACTTAAGAACAGCAATGCTGTAAAGATTGGTGGAAAAAGTCATCTTCTCAGATCTGAGAGGAATCAAGACCCTTTTTATCTGATCTAGTTTTTGTGAAAAACATGGACATGATGTCACAACTCTCTCCCCGATTATCTTTATTCAATATTAATTCAATTTGAATTTTAATCTACCGACGTGGTTGTTCAATTCTAAGTGAGTCATATCAAATCATTTATCAGCATTCAATCGATTGAAACACTTCAATCTTATTCAATCAAAAACAATGATGTCTGTACATCATATACTTTTTCAAGAGCTTAGACCATTACTGGGAACGAGAGCGAACAGCTGCATATTTATTAGCTAAGTGGAGTAAGATTTTATGAGCTGGATCAATTAAGTTATAACTTTGAGGAATATCATTATCGAAGAAATGTTCCATAATGTTGTTGAAAATTTCTTTGTCCATTGATTCCCAATTCTTTTCACATTTTGTATGATGTTCGGGGGTTAAACTTTCCTTTTGACACGTAATAATCTGGGCAATGAGTTTTCCAACATTTTCAACACTTGGTCGTTCAATTTGAGCATAACTTGGCACTGAAATGGGAACAAAAGATTGTATTCCGATGTGAAAGAATTGTTAAATTATTCACTCACCAGAAATAACCGCAGCGAGGAGTAAGAGAATAGAAATTTTTCTTTCCATAATTTTATACTTTTTTCACTGCTATTCTGAACGGGAAGAAATTTCCTTGATCTATTCACCACTCTCAATGCATAAGTTAGTGGTCAACAGTTCAGTTTTTATACCATCAAAACTCATAGTACCAGGGGAAAGGAGCAATTTCCCTCACTGATTCCTGGATATCACCAGAATCATCGGACAAGTAATGATAATGACCGAAGAAAGGCTTGAAACTTCTGGAGCTAACCCGGAGGGTATGTTGATTGACGTTCACTTTAGATCGGATTGTTGATTAAAAATTCTTGAGAGCCAAAGCCAAGCGAAAATCTAATCTGCTCTTGGCGAATATATTTTTTTCTCTAGACCTCATCTTGCTACTGAATGTCAACAGAGGAGTGCACATGGAAGATCAAAATGTTCAAAAACTGTTTCCATCAAGCTGATTCGCCATGATTCCTCCATGAAAACAAGCCAAGAGAGCTCTCACTAGATGACTGATAATTTACCTTGGTATTAGTCCAAGTTCTTGACCCTTGATCAACTCGGCAACAATTATCAGATGTATAGGAGCTTGACCTCTCTTGCCACTGATGAGCAACCCTAATATGATAACTTATTATCAGGTCGAGAGTAGTTTTTTGATTTTTCAGCTCTTTCTAGCCCGATAAGTGGAAGATTTACTTCTTTCATAATGTAGAAGCTATTTCTCTTGACTTTACTCCTCTGATGGGGAGCTCATTTGCAATGGTCGAAGATAAGCCGTTTTGTGTTCAATAAATGGAAGTATCCAACATTTTCCAATAATTTGAAAGACATAATGACAAGTTCAAATATTGATTATCTTTCGAATATTTTGAATCGGTCTCTCAATAAAGAGGTATAAAAATATTGATGCAATATATGCACTGCAGAGTGAACCAATAATTACGCACATTACGGAGAACATGTCCATCGTTGGTGATAATGAAGTTCCATTCAGAACAGCAACCAGAACGAGGTAATGAGTCAAGTATAAAGGGTATGAAATTCGACTAAAATGTACAAGCAATGGTGAAGTTTTGGAAGAGAGTTTATAGTGGATGAATTGACTTTGTGGATGGAATATGAAGATGATGAGTGATAAAATGAGTCCCGTGCCAATGGGAGCAACTGCTTGAAGGGCAGAATATATCCTGGAACTCTGTTCTTGACTAGCTATGGCACAAAAAATCGTATAAAAAGAGGTAATCAAAAGTGAAGCGATTATAACAGTTTTCTTTTGCCAAGAATGTGAGATTTGCTGAATTTTTGGTAAAAAATAGGCGAACAGAATTCCCATCATGAATGGGCATAGCCATACAGTCGTTTGAACGTAGAATCTATCCATGAAAAGAAGCATGTCTCTGTGGAAACCGTAAGAAAAGTTTATGAGAATTGAATTTAACTCTTATTTCAATCATTGATCTTACTTTATGTAGTTTTTAAAGAAGTTCACGCTGACAAAATTCTTTTCGAGTCCAATGAAATGATCCAGCTTGGCATCATTCAAAGTTTTGAATGATACAAATGATCCATAAAACATCAGAGATATGATCATGAATAATCCAATCATGGTAGACCTGGAAAATCAAGATTATTTATTCCATGATTAGAAGAATTAACCTGAACATACCTCAAGAAGAGCCAAACAATGAATATTCCAACTGCGTACAGTTGAAAAGTCACAGCCAGCGTCCAAGATACAAAAATGCACTAGATCAAGAGGTTGTGGTTAGAATATTCTTCTCTTTCTAGATTTCTGTAGGTTCAACTCACAGTTTCATTCAGCGTCAATAGATTCTGTATGTAAAGTAGATTAGTCCAAAAAACTTGTGAGCACTGATTTCTATCGAATAAAACATCGCCGAAGTCTAACTTTGGTCCAAGTCCAATTGTACTGATGAACGATGTCTGAGCGAAGACAACGAAGTAGTATGATGGCGAAAGACGAACAAAAGCTTTGCTGATTGATTTAAAAGGGTTTAGATTCTGATGGGGACCAGTATAATCAGAATGAATAAGGAAACCAGAGAGAAAGAAGAAAACAGTCATAACAGAACGGGCTAATAGCCAGAAGTTGCCCGATTGTTGAACAGAATCAAAAAGCATGGCTGGATTTGAGATAAGATTCGCTGCTAGAGCCCCTCCGATGTGAGATAGAGCAACCAATAAGGCAGACATGCCTCTGATGTAATGAATTATCAAGATATCATTTTTTGAAACTCTTTGTCCATCCAGTGATTTCCAATTTTGAGGAATGGAAAATATCGAGAGAACTGAAAGTTTTGAATCATTTTTGTTTGTTTGGGAAGTTTTGCTTGAGCATCGATCAAAAACTGTCTTCAGTGTTCCCATAAAAACGAGACCAAAGCAGATCAGAAAGAAGATGATAGTGTCTAATCTGAATTCATTATCCCCTTTACAGCTGATCTCCATGACTTGAGATTGTTCAGATATTTTGAGAAAAAAGAATTTCTTTAAAAAAGCTTCCATGTAGTCAAAATCTTCTCTGCCACACGAACTAGGTATACAAACACCAGTATAATGTATGAAAGATTGATCAGAATCAATCTGAGTACTCCATTCTGCTTTACAGTATTTCCCGCCAAAATTTGATGGTAATTTTGGTGCATCCTGCGATTCAGAATCTGATTCGAAAGAAACACTAGTCGATTCACATTGCATTCGATTGCCATGCCAGTTAATATTACCATTCCTTACACCAGGAGCTGGTTTAGCAAACGAGTCGATGAAGGTCAGAATTGATGTATCTCCTTGGTTTGTCTGAAGACGTTTGATGATTGTTTGAAGATGAAATGAACACAAATTTCCTGGAGAAGTTGGCTTATCATTTAAAGCTGTTGATAATCTATCAAGAGTAGGTAAATATGGAATAGGGCTGGTTGAGTTTTTTACTGATGATGAATTCAACGAGAGAAGTGAAATTCTTGAGCCCAAATAGAATGATTTGGTGAAACTTTCCTCATCGATCCATGGCAAAAGCTTGTTAAATAGAGCCTCAACAACACTTTCTCCTGACTCACTTTGCAATATTATCAGGATAATCATCCACAGTCTATTTCTCAGAGGTTTCATCTTGTTTAAGTGTCAATCACTGGTTGAAATATCAATAAGGAACCGTTTTAGCCGAAAAAATTGAGCTGAAAACACTCAAGTTGTGTATGTTGAAAAACATCGTGAAGAGAAACTCTATCAACCAGTGTAGCTTGATCGATTCACAAGGACGATTGAAGAGAGAAGTTTAGTGTAAGTCAATGTTGCTCAGCATCTCATGTCATAATTGGATATATCCGGTAACTTGAATGACTTAAGTTAAATCACAGCTCTTCCCTGAATGTTTTTTACAAACATCAGCGTTAAGAACGCCAGCTGAAGCTACCCTATCGCCGATGTTTGTAACAATCATTCAGAAAAGATCTGTGTCTTCTCTCCTAGCATTTTGCATATGATGAAGCAGTAGCTCTCTGAGCAAGAGAATTAACGGTACTCTGTGTCTCCGGAATTATTCAACCTTCCACTCAATCATCAAAAAATATCACAAATTGTTCCAGCTCATTTGATCATTAAGTAGTAAAAATTGAGAGTCGAGAAATAAGTCTATGTAAGTCTGATTATTGGGGGTAAACTATTTGGATAATTTTGCTCAAAGTCTTCAGGTTGGTTTGGCCAATCTTCTTCGTGTATAAGAAAAGATGTTAAGAGGTCATTTCTTCAACTTATTTATCTTTTACAGTTTTCATCAATTATGAGAATGTAATCAGCTATGTAATCTGGGGAACAAGATCGTTAATCCACTTTCTATGTAGATTTACCGTTGAATTCCAAATATCTGGAGTACCATTCCATAAATTGGATCATTGTAGAACATATTTCATTTCGAAAGGGAACAAATATCAACAGAGGCACATTTTTCGTGAAAATGAAACGAAATTTTTTGAGCCAACTCAAGTAATTCATTATTTCTTGCCATCTCATCCACCAAAAAAGCTAAAAGTATATTTTTTCAAATTTCTTAACCCATTGGTTTATGGTTTTTCTCACACCAAATAGGAAATAGATTGTTAACATGATAAATTCAGACTATGTTTTATGATGCACGAGGTTTGTTCAAGAAAAAGTTTGAATAACTTGTTGTTTTTTCAAATATTTATTGTTTTTTGAAATTTTTCAATTGATTTCGATGATTATCTTATTTTGAATAAAGAACTCAATGGATTACACGATTTTGTTTAGTTTTGATCGAGTCAAGTTATTCCATTGGTATTCAATTGATCGAAATTTTTCGATCTCATTTTGACAAAAACAGTAGTTTCACAATAAACATCACATCCATTTTCGAGAGCTGAAATTATTGTTGATTACGAATCTAGGCATATTTATTGGCAAAATATTGCAAAATTTTTTGGGCTGATTCAATTGAATTGAAATTTTTCGAAATGTTGTCCCCAAAAAAATTCACCAAGATGTGATCCAAAACTAACTTATCCATTGGACTCCAATTTTTTTCACACTTGATGCGAAAATCGGAGGCCAAACCTTCCTTTTGGCACGTTGTAACACGTACGATAAGTTTTCCAACCTCCTCAAGACTGGCCCGCTCAGCTTGAGTATTTGGTACAACTGGAATAAGTGTAAAAGATCATATTTCGATACAGATAATCTAAATTTTTCGCTTACCTGAAATGAGGGCAACAAGGGCCAAGAGGATCAAAATTTTACTATTCATGATTTGATGTTTTCAGTCCTATTTTTACAAGTACAAGTTTTTCTAAACTCTTCACTACTGATCAGAGAACGACTTAATAGTGAAAAATATATCGACAGACAACTTTTTATACCACCTAAAACGCCATCTTCACCAGCTTCCAATTACATGGTAGCCAACAAAGAGAGAGAGAGAGAGAGAGAGAGAGAGAGAGAGAGAGAGAGAGAGAGAGAGAGAGAGAGATTGACTACGACCATTTCATTAGTATTATAGAGATTTTCTTTTACATCAGAACTAAATTTGCGATAGAATTAAGAGAGATTTAAAATGGATGAATGGGCCTGTGTCCGATGTCTAGGATAAAATATGCTGATTCGTTCGAAATTTTCTAGCACTATGAATAAACTTGGTCTCCTCCGGAGTGTTTCATTGTATTTAAATAATCAAGAAAAACGATTGATATCAGATGGAGAGCTCTCTAAGTTTTGTGAGTTACCTGTCGAGCATGTACATTAACAGTAGTTGTTATTATTAATCTGTGGAATTCAAAAATGGCTAGACGCTGACTTAATGAAAATATTGATTATTGATACTAATCAAGTTCAATTCAAATACATTCGAAAGAGAATCAATGAGTTGAATGTGGAGAGATCAGTTCATCAGTTATCATCCTCCTGATGATATATTCAATCAATTTATCAACCCTGGTCAGTTTCAATTTAGTAAAATCATTTTATTAGCATCCAATGGCTCGAAGCCTCTTGATCTCTAGATCTATTCTGGATTCACGCTTTCTCGATACATTTGACATTCGTTGCTCAAAAGCTGGAGGTCGTTTGTGTAAAATTCGTAGAACCTTGCGACGAACGACGAACAGTGGCATACTTAGCAGCGAAGTTCTGTAAAATTTTGTAGGCAAATTCATTCGAGATGCCACCCATTTGGCCTCCAAAATATTTTCTCGCAATGAGGGTCAGAATTTCTCTATCCATTGGGTTCCAATGTTTGTTGCATTCGATGTAGTATTCAGATGATATATCTTCATTTTCACACGTAATGACCTGTACGAGGAGCGGTCCAATCTCTTCGGGCCTCACATATCTAGCTTGAGTGTGAGGTAGCCCTGGAATGAGAATATATCATTGATAAGGTCATTATTTTTCACGAATATTTAAGATTTTTCAAATATTTTGCTTACCTGAAATAAGCGCAACCAAACCCAAGAGGATAAAAATTTTGATCTCCATAGTTTTGATACTTTCTGGATGTTATTTTTGCAAAAAACACTATTTTTGAATCAATCACTTCTCACAATTCACAAATTGATGGCCATGACAGATCGACAGCTTAGTTTTTATACTAACCCGAAAGTTATCTCCGTGAGCTTCCAAAATTCATTGTAACAAAGAGAGGAATAAACGCCTCCCACTAATTCACCAAAAAAATAGTTTCAAAAATGATGATAATGTTAATTATTAGAGAAAACTAGATTGATATTAAGTAAGGATCATCATGCGTTTAATCGATGCTCCCCACAGATTATGTTGTTTATCAAAAAATTCTTGGAAATTGCCAGAATGGAAGTCAATTGTTATTCACCCCTCTCTTTCCAGTCAACATGATACTAAGTATCATGGAAAGATCATTAATTAGTGATATTTATGATCATCATCCTCAAAAATTGGACTCATTGAACCACTAAACTGATTAGTTTTGTTAATTTTTCAATAAAAGTCGGGTCAGAAAGAATTTTCACCACTTGAACAATATTTTGGATGAGCTCCCAATTTGAATTCAAGATCAAGGTCCTCGAAAATTTCAATAAGTTTAGCAACAATTGACAAATGCATCTAAGCTAGATCATACTCTTTCGGTATTGATGTGCAACGCCATTCAATGCATTTTTAGATCGGAATTTGTTGTTCAATTTTTATACTCATATGATAATCAAGTATTTATGAATTGGAGAGAGATATTCATCCTATGACGTAGACATGAGTTTTGTTGACTTTGGTTTTCTGAGCTAAATCACTTGATTCTCGTCGGGTATAGATCAGTTAGTGTTTTTAATCGATCAATCAAAATTTTCCAAAAATCAAATGTAAATAGTAGCCAGTTCATATCTTCATTATTTTTCGAATATTCTGGATTGGTCTCTCAATGAAAATGTACAAAAATATCGAGATAATGTAAACAGTACAAAAAGAACCAAAAATAATGCATAGTGCAGTGAATATATCCACAATTGGTGACAATGAGGCTCCATTCAAAATAGCCACAAGAACGGAGTAATGAGTTAGATATAGTGGATATGAAATTCGACTTAAGTGTACAAGAGATGGTAAAGTTTTGGCAGACAGTTTGTAACCAATGAATCGACTATCTGAATGAAATATGAAGATCAGAAGTGACAATATGAGTGTTACACCAACAGGAGCAACAGTTTGGAGGGCTGCATGAATTACACTTTTTTGTTTAAAACTAGGAATGGAGCAAAAAATCACATAAAAAGCAATAATGGAGGAAAAAGTTACCACCACACTCTTCTTCTTTCGAGGATGTGATATTTGCTGAATTTTTGGCAAAAAATAGGCAAATAAAATGCCCATCATGAATGGACATACCCACACTGCCGTTTGAGTGTAAAATTTGTCGATATAGAAATGCAGTTCTCTAAAATCAAAGTGAGAAAAATTACGTCAGATCAAACCCACTCATGAATATTACCAATGTTACCTTATGTATTCTATGAAAAAATTAGCACTCTTTGAATCTGTTTCAGCTCCAAACAAGTGACCAAGGTTTGCATCATAAAGAGTTTTGAAAGATATGACCAATCCAGAGATCATAGAAAATATTGCCAATATCAATCCAATGATTGGTGACCTATTAAGATCCATTGTTTTGTTAAGTGTTTTGTAACAATGTATCACTCAGTACACATACCTCAGGAGAATCCAAACAACGAATACTCCAATTGTGTATAATTGGAATGTTACAGCCATTGACCAGGATACAAAAACGCACTAGATATGTAAAAAATAAAAAGGATAATCAATGCTTCTGATCAATTTCGCCTGTATACTTACAGATTCAGTTATACTGGAAAAGTTTTGGATATATAGTAGGTTAGTCCAGAAAAATTCTGAACAACGATTTCTATCCAAAAGAACTCCACCATAATCATGTTTTGAACCGAGTCCAAACAGACTGATGTAAGATGTCTGTATGAAGACGACAAAATAGAAGGATGGAGACATACGTAGGAAAGCTTTCAGAACTAATTTGAATGGATTGAAATCCCGATCTGGATTGGAATAATCACGATGAATGAGAAAACCAGTGAGGAAAAAGAATATTGTCATGATGGAACGAGGTAATAACCAGAAGCTGGATAGTTGAGTTAAAACCGTGAGAGGGCTTGAATCAGAAATCAAAACGGAAATTAGGCCACCTCCGACGTGAAATAGAACAACCAGTGCAGCAGATATTCCTCTGATGTAATGAATTATCAAGATATCATTCTTTGAAACCTTTTCTCCATTCAGGGATCTCCAGTTTCCAGGAATTGAAAAAATAGAAAAAATAGAGAGGTTTGACCTTTTTCGCTTATTCTCAGGAACTTTTTCTCTGCATTGATCGTATATTGTACTTGATATACCAAGAAAAATGAGACCTAAGCAAACTAAATAGAATACGACTGAATCTGTTCTGGTTTTGTCATCTCCCTTACAGCTGATCTCTGTAATATGTGATTGATCTGATAGTTTGAGAAAAAAGAACTTCTCCAAAAAGACTTTCATGAGGTCAAAATCTTTTCGTGAACACGAATTAGGAACACAAACACCAGTATAATGTTTAAAAGACTGGTTAGAACTGCTCTGGGTACTCCACTCTGCTCTACAGTATTTCCCGCCAAAATTTGATGGTAATTTTGGTGAATTCTGTGATCCAGAATCTGATTCAAAGGAAACACTAGTCGATTCACATTGAATTTGACTGCCATGCCAGTTAATATTACCATTCTTTACACCAGGAGCTGTTTTTGCATACGAATCGATGAAAGATAGGAGAGAAGCATCTTTTTGGTTTGTCAATAGTTTCTTGATGATGAACTGAAGATGGAGGACACACAAACCTCGCGATGAATCTGATACATTACTGGAAAGAGAGGTTAATTCATCAAGAGAAGATGAATATAAATCACTGTGTATGAAGTTGTTTTGTAGAGTAGAATTTAACGGGAGGAGCGAGATTCTTGAGCCTAGAAAGAACGATTGAGCGAAACTTTCTTCTTCCATCCATGGTAAAATTCGATCGAAGAAACCATCCAGTAAACTATACCCAGGTCTGATTTGTAATAATATCAAGATGGTCAGCCACAGTTCACTTTGTACAAGCTTCATTTTATACTGAATATTTTGAATAGTGAGGTAAACCGAAGAAACTACCAGAGAAACTCAAGAGGCTCTTACGAAAAGAAGATAACAGCGTAAGACATACCATAGGGAGGAGATGTTTTATCAACTACTGTTACTTGATTAATTTACAAGGGCAAACTGAGCAAGAGAGTTCAATGTCTATGTTTGGTAGCTCTCAAGTGATAATTCACTCGATGCTCGTCTGAAAACATCAACGAATTTCTCATTCTCGAAAACATTTCTTGGAAAGTGAATTAAACTCACCAGACTCAAAAACTTGCCAATTTGAGAAATACATATGTGTATGCATCTGGAAGATAAGCGCCTAAGAGTAACAAGCTACGAAAGTAAACTATTTTCTTTACAAACGTTCTTCTGTTGGCTACCGATAAAAATGTAAAGGAAATGAGACTTGATTACTCATTCCGGAAACTATTAGCTCAGAGAATCAATTAATTTCCAGATGGAAACCAGAACCAATAATGGATTCAAAGTTCTCAGCACTTTTCTTTATTGCTTTTCTTGATCCTCTGTTTGTTCCTCTTTCTTTCTCACTTATTTGAACTTTGAGTTAGACTGTGAGCTTCATGATCAGTCAATGAACTTTTTTCCAGATTAGCAGTTGAGTTTTTTGAGCGACTTAAAGCGAATTTCAGAAGTTTCTGCATTAATTCGATCTATTCTGTTGTAATTTTTTATTTAAACTTAAAATTCATTCTGTGAAACTTAAAAGATCAAAATATAACAAGATTGCGGATTATCGTGAAGCAAGCATCGGTCGATTTGTCCAACAATCAAGCCTAGTGAGGTCAAATTAGAAGATTGCTGTTCCGGTTGAAAAGTATATTTATTTTATTCAATGAAACTCCAGAGAGAGGGTTAGCTTTTTCTACCTCCTTCTCATTGCCCTTTGACCCCCAAAAAATTTTGAGGGGAGAAAATTGCTTTCCCACCCCTCAAGTCTATTGCTCCTACTTGAGTGACCATTACTCGAAGTGGTCAGAAAATACTTTCACTCACATTGCCTCCTAAGTTACTGTAATGAGAATAATATCACAATATTTTTTACTCTCAGAGATTTGATTTGATTTTTCATAATCACTTGAGTGGAGAAATGCTTTTCGATTGCTAGAAGGATGATCGTGAATCCCAGTTTAATGTCATTCTTTTCTAAACATTCCATAGTAAGCACATTTTATTGAACTAATTTGATTACAAAACTTAAAAAAACCCTGTGAACTTGAAAGCACCAGTTTTCTTACCAAAAATATGATATCTTACCTGAAATTTTGATCATAAATTCTGACCAGAGACTTGGATTGATTCCATTTGATATCTCACATCCATACTTTCCTTCGTCTTTTTCCTTGACCAGCTTGTGGCCAGAGATCTCATTCGCAGATAGTCTGGTAAAAGCACTTGAAACCTCAAACAAATCGATCCATTCATCATCTGCGAAGAGAACATAATTAGAATACAATCAAAATCAATAATATCATAAAACTTACTGATTTGCTTTTTCCACTTGACACTCGGAGCAGGATGTCCCATTCCATTACATTGAATGTTAAACCGTTCTTCAGGTCCTACACGCATATCACTCGGTTTGACCAGCCATTGAGGTGATCCTGGTGCATGGTAAAGATGGTAAAGATGGAAGGTTTTAAGAACATTTCAATTGAAACAATAATCATTACCTTCCACCAATAGGAGAGATGCAGAATGATCAGAACCAAAAGAATTAGAAGCTCGACAAGAGTAATTCGCTATATTGGCCAGGGAGACAGATTCTAGTATCAAATTAGACGATTTCTTTGATGTTTCAATTGCAATCGTTTGTGATGGCCTGAGATTTTCATCATTTTTGAACCAATCAAACTGAACTGGTTGACTTCCTCTATTTAGAACACAAGAAAAGAAAGCTTGTTGTCCAGCTTTTTGGACCATTTTCTGTGGAGTGACCAATACTTTTGGAGGCTCTGTGAATGAGAAAACAACAATGTTTTCATGATCAAAATGAATTAGAACCATCTTACCATTTGAGCTCACTCTTCCCAATACACACATAATGTAAATCAACTTGATACTGAACATTGTGCAATCAGATTAGGTAATCAGTGTAAGAAGAATAACAATCAATATATCACTGCAAATTACCAATAAAAATATTTTCCCAGTATGCTCTCCTCTGTTTACATATTCTGCTGACCGGAAGTTTCAGTTGCGCAGCTGTTCGGTAGGACTAGGCTTATCAAGGCTCTGGAATATTTGAGAAGTAAAATTTCGATTCTTTCTCTTCTTTTATTTCATCTTTTGAGAAGATTGAATGAAAAACATTCAAAAATTCCAACGTATGAGGTGTATTGAAATTTTTTATCCAATTTGAGAATAATTTGGTAGATAAAAATACTAGAATTTTTTATCAACTAAGAAGACAAAATTAGACTCAATTAAACTGGATAGAACGATAAATATTTTTCATTGTTTAGAGTGATTAGGGATAAATTCAATTCTTATGCTTCAGTATAGCTAGAATATTCGCCTCAATGAGCCAGAAGTCAAACTGAATTGATCAAGTTGAACTGTCTTATTGGAATGATTTTTATTCGAAAAACATTCACTTTCTCGAATTAGCATCATAATGAAATTTACAACACATTTGGGTGAATTGGTCGATGGTTTTGACAAATGAAATTTTTTCATCGAGTGAAGCTGTACATAGAACTTATAAAAGAGTTCGACCTATCCATGAAGTCGAGATACATATGAGAATGAGACCCTGTTAATCATTGAAATACAGGTCTCTGCCAGCGGAATTCTCTTTAGATATTTCCGCTTGCTCTGTTTGAGATATTCTTGGAATTCCATCATCATTTATTTATTGTAATTATTTCAGATGACTATTGTTTTATTATCGTACAAGAAGTTATCTCTCTCTCAACTGGACAAGAGTGAAAAAAGAACTGAAACACACATGAAATCGTGTCACTTTACTTTCGATGATCAATACGGTTGACCCGATATCAATGAATCATCATCACTCGAGTCCATGATAGGATCTTCGAACCATGAGGAACAGGAAGTAGATGTTTCGTTGGCTATTAATGTGGATGATGCATTGCTTGGAGGCATACCGTCGGCTGATGGTGTAAGAGGATTGGTATTCTGATTATATGAACAGACTAGATTTCTATTCGATGCTAAAAGAGGTCTCTGGGATCCTATTTGGCCATTGTTGGCATCTTTCTTTAATCTTTTCTCTTTTGCTCTTCGATTTTGAAACCACACTTGGACCACTCTCATGTCCAATCCAGTATCGTGGCTTAATTGTTCCCGTACATGGCGTGCTGGTTTCGGAGAATTATTATAGGCATTTTTGAGCACATCTAATTGTTTTGCGGTTATTGTTGTGCGTGGCCTTTTCGATGAAGCCTCTGATTGTTGATTTGATTGGTAGATGAGTGAATATGGAAGGAAGAAAATGTGATATTAGTTTTTGATTGCAAAATGATCTTCCAAGGAATACTGACCTCTTTGTTTGGCGGCCTCATAATCTGGCTTACAGACTAGCTTGTTGTCTTCCATCAGATAAAATTCATCTCCTATAAATCAAAATGAGCATGTTATAGACAGATGTATTCCTCAGGCGTGAAGGAAAGATTCAAGTGGCTGAAATCGCGAAGCCATATAGCTTCCGGACATTTGCTCAATTTATGGTTTTCTATGTGTAATCCAATTATCAGATCAATACAATAATTGGGGGTCGGAAAAGCTCGAGGAGGTTCAATCAAAAAAGCATTTGATTTAAGGGCAATTTGTTTTTATACTTAAGATAGATTCTGTATTTTCTCTCTCTCTCTCTTTTCTCCCCGGAACGATGAAAATTTCATTCAGATGAACAATATTCGTAAACAAAACAGAGCCGATTGAGTTGATGTATTAACGACTTGTGAACAAAAAGTGCCTCATGATTCAATTATAATGTTGGCCAAAGGTTCAGTAAAACTACTCGAACAAACACTTCAACCAATGTCACAAGAGAACACTTAACTATTCTCTCTCTCCCATTTCTGTTCTCACTTTTCTCTAGGAATACTGAGAGAATGTATTCCAACAAAAAGTATTTCAGCTTTTTGTGCACACTTTTATGTATACTGAACAAGAATTCAGTAGAAGAGAAGAAGAAGAAATGAAAACCATCATGAAGATGTAAGATAGATTTCATGAATCTCTGGTGGATAAGCCATGAAATATAGTCCACGGTTCACATGATAGCTCTGGCATCCTCCTCCACTTCTTGCAGCATCTCCCCATCAGTTTTCTCTCTTCTTCTTTTCCTCCTCCTCCTTCTACCGCCACTACAGTATTTCTGTATTCCCTCCTACTCAAAGTGTTGACAAATTACATTCAAGGCATACTTATCATCATCAGGAAAAGTTGTACTTTACTTGGGCACACACACACACTTTTACAGCCCTTTTGCTTGCTCTTTTGCATCTTATTCCAATTTAGCCACTGTCTAATGGACCTAAAATGGCCTCAACATTGCTAGCTTAAGGCGCCAAAAATGTTAAAATACTATATTGGCCTATGGAGAAATGATAATTGCATGTGTGTGTGTTCCTAAAATTTGTTTCAAACAACAATTCTTTCCTCTCTCTCACACATTATTCCATCTTCTTCATGCCTACAGCCACATGCTATGAGTGTGTGTATAAATATTCTCGAAACACGAGTGGCTCTCACCATCTAATTTGATTACTTGATACTATTTTGTAGCCACCCAAAATATACACACAACTTTCCACTAGTAGATTGAGCAATTTCATGGGTCCCAAAATTCTCAAGTGTCCTAGACTTTTATACACGTTTATTCGTCCTTACACGTACGTGTGCCTGTATGAATTGAGCTAGTAGAGCATCGAAATGACCAGTTGAAGCTAGCTTATCCTTGGGATTGAAAATCCCCATGCGTATGAATAGCAGAGAGGTATACATGTATATGTTGGATAGAATTTTTATGGAAATCAATTCTTGAGACAAGGAATGATCTAAAATACCGTGAAATGGGCTCGATACGATAGGACACGTGTCCACTAGTGAGTGAATGATCAACTGTACGGTTGCAAGTTTGGACGCCTTTTTGAGAGGGGCAAAGTGGCCTGAATTGTGAAACTTCCCTTTTTCTATCTAATTCAGTACATATATTTATGCGTATGTGTACTCAGTCAATTTGCCTACTCCATCAGTTCGGCCACGTGGCCTCAGGAAAGGGCTTTTTTTAGAGAGTGAATTTTCGGCACACGTTTCGATTGGTCGTGTGTTAAAACAAAATCTACTAGACTTTATGCTCATTTTTCTTCTCAAAATCTCACTTCTGGACATCATACTAGTCCGTTCTTTTGTGTTTCCGAAATTTTCATTGAATTTAGGGACCTGAGTGAGGATTTTGTTCTCTAACTCATGATTGATGATAATTAGGACTTACCGGTGTTAAGTGATCGTTTGCATATAATACATTTGAAGCACTCCAAATGGTATACATTTTCCTGAGCTCTCCTGACCAAGGCAGTGGGTGAAATACCTGAGAATTAATCGAATGTCACAATCATGATCAAAAATTAGGGTTCTGGAGGTAAAATACTCAATATTTTCTCGACTAACATCTAGTACAGTAAATCAGTAAATGCAAAAATTACTCACCTTGCTCACAATTTGCACATCGAATTTTAGCAAAATTCTTGAAAAAATGTTCTTTACAATAAGGAAGGCCATCTCGAAGATAGCATTTAACGGACAGAGCAGCTTTACATTCACGACAAAATAAGCATCCTGTTCAGATCAAAAAGAACATTCAAATGAACAATATTGCAAACACTATCACATAAACCTAAAGCCATCAGATGATCGACATAACGATATATTAATTCAGTCACTTACCAGCATGCCAGCAGGTATGCCGTTCGTTGTTTTGTCCAAGTCGATATATTATACGATCTCGTATCACATCTTGACAGCCGAAACATTTCGGTAAAGTTCCTGGAACAAGATCACCCAAAGAAGGTATCGGTGGTGAGGATGAATATTTCATGATCAATTGAGGGCAAATTTGATGTTGTTGAAGCACCAACACACACACAGCATTAGGTCAAGTATACAGTGGTATTCTAGCGAACACTAACACTCACACCGGATCATTGGAATACACGATAGTTTCTTGGAATACACGAAAATAAAACAAGACAAAAACTACATTCTACATGCAATGGAATGATTCTCTTTCCAAATCATCTGAGAATGATCAGGAGAGGAATTGTGCTTGCAATTGTCACCGAGTGCAGATATCATGTCTGGACCTATTACACAGGATCGTCCACATTACACTGATGCATGAACCGCATCAATGGATGGGCGATTTGAGCACATCTCTCTCTCTCTCTCTCTCTCTCTCTCTCTCTTTCTCTCCACCCCCTCCACCCCACACAGGGAGACTAGCCATGCTCGCCTCCCACTTTGAGCTTTCATTGTGAGCACCTCGGTCACCAGCATGCAATACACTACACTGTTATACTTGTGATCTCTCTCTCTCTCTCTCTCTCTCTCTCTCTTTACTTACACAGACCATGTTATGGTCTCGTATCTATGGTGAGGCCATGGATGGACATCGATGCGAATAATCAAGACACAAACGGAGAGAGAGAAAGTCAGTGGAATTGTTTCTCTCTCACACACATACAATATCAGAACTACCAAGTTAGCACTCCAAGAGCTGGCAGAAATAGATCTCATGAAGCCAAGAATAGAAAGTGGAACTGCAATATGCAAGTGAAGCGAAACTTGACATTTGTGAACCATTCAGTATCAATGATACAAATAGGATCACTGGATTGACACTGGAAACATGAAAGGATTACATAACTTTGAAATAGCTATTGGTCATGAACATTGAGAATAGGAATGAAATTCACGAACAGCAAGTTAGAGCCATCAGTTAGACTTTGGATTCAAATGATAATGTGAAGAGGAAATTATCATTACAATCTCACTCTAGAAAGGCTTCAGTATCAAGAGAGCTGAATGAATCTGAAACAATCAGATTATCATATTACGGATTGAAGATTCAGGTAGTGAGCTCTTGCTTGGCAAAATCGAATATAAAGATTTGGCTATATGATAGTTCATATCGAAAACTCAAAACTATCAACTATTTAGAAGGAAACAGTTCGCTGCTTGGGATGAACTAACTTCAACATCTTTTCAAGCCAATGTTGAACACCTATCAGGGCTCGCTCGCCTTCCGTCACGAACTTTTTCGGGTGTCAAGCCCGTGAACATCCAAATGATGTCGAGGAAAATCATACACCATCTGCCTCACATGGGCTTGGAATATTTGGCTCGTAAAATTTTCATTTCACTCCACTTCTTCCCTCTCTCTTTCTTTTTTTCTTCCACAGATAAAGGAGCTGATCACAGGAATAAGCCAATAGTGCTGGGAATTGAATGATCATGCTGAATTCTTTGGAGATATATCCGAGTATATCTGAGTAAAATTTTTTGCCGATTGTAACTGAAATAGTTATCAAAGATTGGGGAAGGGGACAAGAAATGGTTTATCTCATGCTGAGAATATGTGAAAGTTTCAGCACTACATACAGTATTGTATTGTATGTATTGTATATCCTAATAGCCTCTCAACCAAATTTGCCAAATATTTTGCATGATCGTTTGCTAGCAATTGCTTTATCTTATTTTGGATTCAACTCTAGGAACCATACTTAGATTGTGGTGTGAATTGAGAAAGAGAGAAAGAGAGAGCTTCAATAATCAGATATCGTGTCTGATGACGTGGGTTGAGTTGACAATGTCAAGTCAAACAAGCCGCGAGGGTATCAATTTTGCCATCAAATTCATCACCATACAAGAAGAGAAATAAATAATTGCGTGCTCCTCTTCAATACTTGCCCTCCAATGATACAAGCTTTCTCTATCTTGCAGCATTTTTTGTTTGATGAGACTTGCCAGGCCCATCATCTTGCCTCAACGTTTGCAATTCCAGAATGTGTACTCAAACCAACCTAACCAAAAATGGCCCAAGAGTTCCCTTGATTTCTTTCTCATGCAATATTTCGAATGTGTGCCCGAGAATGACTCGAAACACCAGGGCCAATGGCAAACAATCATGAAAAATATCGAGACAAGATACACTGAAACGCGTGCAGGCATCAAGCATGAAATTGAAAAAACTAAATACAGAGAGAGAGAGAGAGAGAGAGAGAGAGAGAGAGAGAGAGAGAGAGAGAGAGAGAGAGATAAAAATTTTTCCTATTTTTCATGATCTTTGTCAAGCTACTGTCTGTGTAAACTAAATTTATTGACCAGTCTAGCTATCGGAGGTCGCGTGTCATAATTTTCTGATGGGAAAATCGAGAGTAGGTCCACAAAGATTGGATTTTTGAATTTTGTCAATTGTTCCAAAAAATTTGGACCAAGTCAGCCTTTCAAATCAATTAATCTTGAGCTTGATGCCCAGTCCTTAACAATTCAGCACAATTTTACAACTCTGGTCAGCTTTGCTGAGAAATGATCTGAAAACTTTTTTCAGAGAATTCTGATCCCATAGAGATCAACTGCTGCATCAACTAATACCGCTAGAATAGAGTGATTTTCTGAGTTATGTTAATCCAATTCGGTGGGTTGATGGATCAGGGTCAAAGGGTAGATTCACGAACCACAAAAACTGATCGCTAATTGCACGATGAGCAGAATCATCTATGAAAAAGCACATAAAGAAGAAGAGAGCAAGATGGTGTAATAAAAATTGGATCCCTGAAAAGTCAAAAACAGGGAACTGAGATAGCCTATCTACTCTAAAATGTATGCAAGTCCCGTTCTGAATATGTGTGATCAAGTTCACAGAAAGAAAAGCTCTGACTTTCATTCTTTTCTCTCTCTCTTTTTCGATGTCGCCCAGTTTTTTCCCGCCATTCACGGAGCACTCAACTCGACTGAGCTTCAATATTTATGAATGGATACTATTTGAAAAAAGGGGCCAACAACAGGGGACAAAAGTGATTTGAGTAAAAGCATTTTAACCTGATTACATAGCTCTCTCTCTCTCTCTCTCTCTCTCTCTCTCTCTCTCTCATTCGCTCTCTCTTTTTCTTTCTTTCTACTCTACTGTGCCTTTATGACTTGCATTTAGTCTCACTCGATCGATTTTTATAGGCCAAAAAATTTGCTACTTTTCTGCGTTTACCATTGAATGCAACGCTGATGGAGGGTGAAGTGGGTGAGTTTTGGGTGGTGATAATGGCAGACGATGTGTATTGTGAGATCTCAACGAACAAAGACAAAAACATCAGAATCAATTGATAATGTGTTCTCAGAATAGAATAGAATGAGAGTAGTAGATTCGAGTCAACAAGTTATTATTAAACTCAGTGCTCTAGAAGAATTTTTATGATAAATCTTCAGTATCAGAGCCAGAAGAATAAGAAAAAAGCTTGGCAAAAATTCTAATTTGATTTACATTAGATGATTTAGCATCGATACCCTGATTTCATAATTATTTTACCTAATTCTGAGCAAATTCTCTTTGGATTCCCCAGATTACCAAATGAGAATCAGTAGAGAATATGAAGAGAGTAGAAAGGACAGAGTCAGGTTGTCAATTCATGGAGCCCAGAAAGAGTCAAGGAGAAAATGGAGAAAGATCTTCGATTCACTCATAATATAAGAGAATATAAGAGGTTATTTGATATTCCTCACACGCTTAAAGTAAAATTTCTTTTATAAAGTATTTTGCTCTATTATTCAGGTAGTTACTTAGAGAACGAGATGTAAAATATCCGTGAAATCGAAATTACAAAACTTTTCTCACACATAGACTCTCTAATTCATGCTGGAAGAGGATTAGGGAACATCTCACTTTCAGGCTGGAAGCTGATCCCTCATTAAGAGAGTGAACAAAAAAGTATATGAAAAGAATCATGAGCATAAAAAAGGCTCATGTGCTATGTAAAATGTGTATAAGAAGGTTTGTTCAACTCACAGAAAAAATTTCGAAAGTATATAGTGTATACAGTAATAATTGGAATTCACAAAATTTCAGATCTTCCTAGAGAGAAATTCCAAAAACAAAACAGAACTATGCCGCACAAAATGCGAAACTAGTCGATAGAAATGAAATAAAAATTCGATCCTCAAGAATCTTGATCTGTCTATATTTCGCTTCGCAATATTCCAAGAATTGAGACTGAGTGTGAGGATAGAAAAGAGAAGTTTCAACTTATTGACTATTTGTTGTTACTCTTTTTTTCTCCTCTATGCGTGAAGATTTAACGCCTCGATAGAGACCATGAAAAGGTTAAATTTGTAATCCTGATCATCCGAATATATAGCTTTATAATAATTCAAGTAAGCTTGTGAGCCTCTTCTATTGAAAATTTTTTTCTTTCCCAATCTTCACTGTTCAATCTAAAGGAAAAGAGAGAGAGAGTAGAAGAAAAAAGAAAGGGAAAATTCCAGAGAGAGACGAAGTCAGCATGACAAGTATTCTAACAGAATCATATGGACCTATCGAAAAACTGATAGATTAGTTCAATATACTTGCACCAAGGTAGTAGTAAGCTAGATGAATAGGTGAGCAAGATGAGGATGAAAATGATCAGAGAAAATGTGTAGAAAGAGAAGGAGGATAGCAGAGTGAGATGAAGAGATGGAGATGAGCTGTTCTTTCAACATCCAAACATTCTTCATTCTTTCTCAGCTGTACACTACGATTCTTCTCTCTCTCTCCCTCTTGTATTTATCTCTTTTCTCTTTTTATACTTTTATTCCTCTCTCTCTCTCTCTCTCTCTCTCTCTCTCTCTCTCTCTCCCTCTTGTATTTATCTCTTTTCTCTTTTTATACTTTTATTCCTCTCTCTCTCTCTCTCTCTCTCTCTCTTCTTCCCCTCCTTACTATAGTCTTGCTTCACCTTCCCAATCCATTTGGTTGCAAAGCAAAATCTCACCAGATCTATACTTGCTATATTGATGGGGCCATACACGTTTCTTCTCCTTCTCTTTTCTTTCAGCATCTCATATCTGAATTTTTTCTTCCATCCAAACCAACTCTATACGCATCAAAAGAGAGAGAGAGAGAGAGAGAGAGAGAGAGAGCGAAAGAAAGAAAGAAAGAAAGAAAAAATCCAAAACGATTCCACTGTGTGGTGACATGTCAAGAAATCACATTCCAGATTATCGCTCTACTTTGATTCACTCTTTATCTTCAGTTTGATCTCCAGTCTTTTGCGAGATTTGTGCAGAATTTTGGACAATTCTGAGGATTATCATGGTCAGAGGTTATATCTCAAGCCTTCCCTTCTTGAAACTTTTGGAGTATGCAATAATTTGATGATAACACACTCGGGTTGTAACAAGTATTAGAATTTAGCAATTACTTCGGAAAGATTATGAAAAATATCATCAAAGTTGGAGAAACATGGGAAGATCTTGAGAGGAATAGTGTTTCCAGACACAATGCGTGCTTCTGAGTAAGGAATTGATTCCTCTTTTCTCTTGTTAACACCCTAAGCCGTAATTTGGCTAGCATAAAGAATTGGAATAGGCGTGCTGAGAGGGCAGTGATGGGATGTTAAGGAAAACCTGCATGAAATCATTTAGAAAGAGAAAGGAAAGCAAAAGTACCCTGCACTACCAGACGGATCAAAATAAATCTGACCTTCTGATTGTTATTCAATTCCACTGGCCATGAATTAGATGCATATTTTCGAATAAATTAGCTCCAAATGAGGAATATTCAGCAGAATTAGTAGCATTTATATTCTTCCCTAATGATTTTGAGAGTAATGATTCATCTTCAATAAGGAAGAGAGAAGATGGGAGAGAGAGAATTCAATTGCTTGTATTTGATGTCATAAAATTTGTCCAAGCAATTGGTGTCAATTTCCGTCAAGTGGGGCCTTTGTGAACAATCGACTAGTTTATTGGATGAGTGCTCAGTGACCACAAGAATCAAAGTGTCTCATCGAAGAGAGTTGTTAAAGCAATCAAGATGAGCGATGAAAAAATTTGTTCAATAAGGCTGGGGAGAGAGGAAGCCAATGAAGATGGCAAGTGAGATATAACGATAAGTAGGGCTGCTGTATATCCGCATTCATATCCGAAGTGATCGAAAAGATGGTCCATTAGATGGTTAATAAATGGTGATGTCTGTTGGTATTCCTCTCTCTCTCTCTCTCTCTCTCTCTCTCTCTCTCTCTCTCTCTCTCCGCTTTTGTCCTCTTCTCCTCAAATAATTCCAAGAGTAAGGCCCACGATAAGATGGGCATCGCTCTCTGAACAGAAGTCAAAATCAATGTCCCAGTATGAAATTGTTCATCAAGTTTCAAAATGATATAAGTTACAATCACAATAGATTTTTATTCTCAGTCTCTTACTTTTTGGGGAGAATTTTTTTCCATTTTTCTTTCAAACATGAGCAAAATCGAAGCTGTCATCAAGATGTTTCTTCCATTCAGCTGTATCTCTACCTGAATTATCTGGTCCAATTAACAACTTTCGATGAATATCTCATGAGGGTCAGCTATAGCAATTAGTGTCAAGAGAAGAATTCCCATTAACTTAAGCTGACTAAGCATAGGTACATGAATATATTCGTTTATTCGCAAGTTATGAAATGAACTTCCTGAAGGACAAGGTTTTCATGTAAATTTTCAACATAATCCAGTGAAATATTTGAGCAAAAAAGAAGACAAGAGAATTGAACAAAAAAATGTGGCTCAATCCAAAGAGAATAGTTGAAACAGTCGAAACAAAACAAAACTCATTGCTCTGGAGAACATTTCTCTTTCGTGTGGGCATCTCGAGCCACATCACGAATGGTTAGCATCAATAATACATGAGATATATCGCCTCCCTGTGAGCAATGTGTGTGTATATGGTGAAGCGAAAAAGAGAGAAAAGGAGGAAAGATCATTGTCCATGTAGGCTGATAGATTTTGAACAGAGATCCCAAACTGACTGTGGGCTTGGATCAATGGAAACTTTTCGTTTTGCAGTGACTGGTGCTAATGCAACTACATACACATGCATGTGATCTTGAATCGGATAAGCCAGCAAGAGTCCACCAGCATTTTGAGTGTCTGCATGTGTATAAGCTCTTGTCTTGTTGTTGCTAGATTTTAGTATGATACTTAATTGAATTAAAACAGCATCAACTTTGCTCTCTCTCTTCTTTCTCTCTTCCACATCTCTCGTTTCATTCGTTTCTTCTTCTCTTTTTCTCTCAGCTTCCTATTCATCCGCATCAGTCCTCTGTTCCTTTCTCTCTCTCATATTCTTTTCCACTCATCTAGATCCTCTATTCAGTAAGCTTCCTCTCCTAGACTACAGTAAGGTAAGATCATATTCATGATGATGATGGAACAAAAGTTTGCCTTCCTGAATGTACACCTTTTTGAGATACATCTCTCTCTCTCTCTCTCTCTCTCTGGGTGAGGCTGGAGAGAGAGAACTCATACTTTATGGATATAAAAATGGTTTAATTTGATTATGTTTTGCCCGTTATTGAGTTAAAATTATTGTCAGACATTCGGTTAAGTGGCGAATGTTTGATGCCTCCATGTAACTGAAAGCCTCAAAGTATGGGCCAAAATATTTTTGCTTGTCTTGTTTGATACATCTCATGTCCATCATCACTGTCGACCAGGCAAAAGATCAGTGCAAACTGAGATGAATTCTCATTTCAAAGTAGCCTAAACAATTCCTCTTGACATTGTTCGGGACAGCTTAAACACACATACACACAATAGATGAAAAGAGAAAGAGACCATATCCGTTCATGCTGTAAATGTTACAACTTTCCACTGACAACTGGATCAACTGGCATGTATAGCCAGAGGCGAACAGGAAGATGGAAAGCTTTCAAGCGTTTTCGATCAGAGAGAGAGAGAGAGAGAGAGAGAGAGAGAGAGAGAGAGAGAGCATCTTCCTTTTGGCTCTAAACTGTGTTCACTCATTTGCACGATAACATGACTTTGACCACATTATCAAATATTCATGCTCCTCTACCATCATGCTGATGGCCCATTTCGGGTGTTCCTCTGATATTCAGAATAGATGTTCGCTTTCCACTCGTTTCTCTTTTCTACTTTCACTTTCACTTTCACTTTGCATCTCTTGTTCTGACAATCTTTTTTGGGCCTCGATGACAAGCTAACGTCTGATGGCCATGTATTGGTGGGGTGAGATGTTCAAGTTGAGGACATTGATCAATGGTCTGAATAGTACAGATCGTGTCTCATGGTCAATGGCTCGAGAGTTGGCCTCAGCAGATCATTTTGTTTTTGGAATCTTTAGCAGGGTATTCATGTTGAGTAGAGAGATTCTAGAGAGTCAGAAGAAAGTGACCCGAGACATTTTTTGAGCCAGATGGGTGTCAAATCAGTAGAACAAAATCGATCAATTGATCTCAGTTCAAATGAAGTGGAATGTTTACCAGATCGAAATATCATTTCTTCGATAAATCTGGAGCCATCAAGTTGTCGAAAAAACATGAATATGTACACTTTTGAGGACATTAAAAAAGATGAGAAAATGTCCATCTCAACACAGTAAACATGATGCTAGCTGATCGATCGATTTGTCATGTAGTTTTGATAATCACCTGCTAACAGTGAAATCTTGACAAATAATGTGGACAGATCATTGAAAATGTGATATATGGATGGAAAAAGCTTTAGAGAATCCGGAAAACGTGGTGTGATAAAAATCTTGGAAAAGGTAACAGGGCACTGATTGGAAAAAGTATCAAGCATTATGGGACACGAAAAATTAGGAGATTTGTAAAGATTCTCCCTTCCTCTCTTTTGGGTGTATATATCGATTGAAACCGATACATGATGATGGAGTGCAGGGTAAACATGTGTATATTATTCTCTGATGATCTAAATATACATAAATACATGCACGGGAATAAGCGTGTATATCGGATATGAGGTTTGTCCTACTCATTCTGAATTCTCATTTTTCGGAAACATTTTTTTTTTTCGCGCGCTCTGGGCCTCTGTCCAGGGCAAGTATAGTGTCTTGATGGGGGAAGTGTATATTGATTACGGAAGGAAGTTGAGGCTAACTGTTTGAGTGCATTTACTGTACCCACCACACATACATAAACAAATTTATTGCACCACATCAGAACGGCATGTGGAAAGAGGGAAGGATGAGTTTGTCATGTGGAGCTCACTTTACATGACAGTTTTATGATTCATATTGATTGCAGAGATTCTCAATCTTAACGATCGATTAGACAGTCTAAATGCTTTGATAGATATTTAAGACGTTTCATCTCATGTCTGGGAAAAAAGAGCGAGAGAGAAAATCAGAAAAATCATGGAATCGCTAGATTATCATTTTGATGCTAATGATGATTGAATCGCTTCAGTAGGATAAAATTCAACCAGTCTACAATGTAATGAGATGTTCATTGTATTCATCAAAATGAGCACAATATTTATTGTCTACGAATCGATTCTGAAGAACAAGCTATCAAATTTTTCGAAAAAATTCGCAAATGAAGCTGAAAATCATGTTTCATTTGATGAGTCAAAGGTGTGATGAAAAATTGGGAAATATATAAAGAAATTTTGTTCAAGGAACACAGTCAACTGATTGACACACATGAGATACCGTTACCAATGATCATGAGAGCATGACACAGAGTAGTGATAATCAAGAAGCCCACAACAGAGATCAAATGACCGGTTGAGTGTATCGCTCTTTCTCACCCAAAAAAGACTGATTTCAAATACAACATCTGAAAAAAGGTGATATTCTCTTCAAGCAATCTCATGTCCAAGTTTGCTTACCTCGGATAACTTTATTGTTTGGTATCGATGGATACAAAGGTTCGTCCATAATATCGTTGATTATGAATCAATATCACTTTCACTTGTTTTTGATCGATTGTGTTTGGAACATATTTCGCACTAAGTTGAAGAGAAATAGGAATTTTTTTAAGAATATTCCACAATTAAGATGTCTTTCATAGAGAATCACATTGTTCACAAAAATTAGTACTGAACCATCCAATCCTAATTCGATGAATTATCGAGGCCGTGAGATGATGTTTTTCACACCTTACAGAGCCACGCTGGAGGATTTAGTATGGGAGATGAGGATTTGACGAGATTAAAGAGATCTTCTAGTGGGCTCATCATTGATCTCGATTCGCATTTCGAGGCCATAAATCTGGAGATATTGTTGTTGTTTGAGCGGAAGGATATTTCTACTCAATTAGCAGTAAAAGTGAGAGAAGTCATCACAAATGATAGTGAAAATCACCCGGTTAGGAAAGTTTTTTCACCTTGAGAATACATCTTATTCTTTCCATGATGCGAATAGTGGTGTGTAGGTGGATTATATTAACTTATAAGAATGTGAAATTTCACCGAATAATGGTGAGTTTTTTTCTTTCTCACCTTAGCATTATCTTTCTCTCTCTCTCTTTTCTGCCAAATATTTTTGGGCCAAATATTTTTACGATGGAGCCATCTTCGAGCTGCAATTCCATGGAAACATTTTCTCTCTCTCTTTCTCTCTCTGTTTTCCAAAGAAAGTGGACCAAAGAGAGAGAAAGAGAGGGGCAAGGGTGGGCTTTTAGCTTTCCTCCTTTTGAGTGTTTTATAGCTAGAGATGAGAGGAGAAAAAGAATAGAGCTCAAAAGCAAGTGGATTCTTCTAGGGAAAACATTCTACCGGCTTCAGAATACATGCGTTGTGTGTACACGGATTGCTCGCACTAGCATCTTCTCATGGTTGCTGTTCATTGGATGACTGTTGAGCCAAGTTGCTATATGAACATGATGATATGGACACACCCAGAATAAGAGGGGCTTCCATTGGAAAGGAGGGCAAAACTTGGAATCCACTGAATGAAGATAGCTCCGGGAGAGAGAGAGAGAGAGAGAGAGAGAGAGTTGATGGGGCCAGGAAAGTGAAAATTTCGGGACTAAAAGCCTCAACTGCTTGATGGTTAGCCATCATTTTGCTCCTCAGTCTCTCGAGGGAATCATCATCATGTATGATTATTGTCACCGTTTTTTCTGCTTTTATTCTTTCATTTGCATTCGTCCCTACTTTTTACCATACACCTCACTTGATTTCTTCTTGGGCTAAGAGTCAATTTTGAATGAGCTGAATGGTTTACAAATTTTTGAAATTTTTTAATGATTTTTCAAGTAAAGCAATAGAATCTCACTAGAAAAACAATTGACATGGATCATTCAATCAGATATTTTTGTTCAATGTCGTTTTTATGAGAAAAATCGCCACTAAGACATTAAGGATATCGTCTTTACAAGAAAATATTACTCTTAATTAATTTTGTGATACGCGCGCCTGATGAATTATCTCCTAGAACATTGTATTTTATTGTTTTTATCAGTTTTCAAAACATCCCAGTTACGATAAACATCCGATTCTCACTGAATTTGTGAGTTAATAATAACTTCATTCGATAACAAATTCTCACCTAAGAGGCCTAAAGTTTATAGCTTTTCGACATACATGTACATGCACATGTGATGGGTGATGAGTGATGAGTGAAAAAGTTTCAATAATTCCTGTACTACTTAGCCATAGTAAAAAAGCCCTCAGTTAAGCTTGAACAGGACAAAATATCCCCTAGAAGATTATTTATATGCCTTGATCCTATTTGATCTGGTATTATCAAGTTTTTTGATCGTACTAAAGCCGATATATCTCAACTTGATCCGGATTGACACTAGTCAAGGTTTCGTTCCTCACTCTGTACCTGGCGCTAAAAACAAGCCATAAGTATGATCAGATGAACTTTTTTCATCGGTTTATCACTGCCTATTTCAACTTCATTCAGACGGGAGTACTGAGTTCAGAAAAAGCCAAAATTTGTACGAGAGCTTGAATGAAATCGGAATATTTGTCGTCTATGGAATTTGTTCTTTTTGACGATTTCTCTAACTTGATAAGTGAAAGAATTTCTCAGAAAAAAATTAGATTTCCTCACTCGAACAGTGAACAAGATTATCTCATTGATGATCGCTCTTCATGGATCTTGATGAAATCGTTCTTGTGTTTGTGTATGTTGGCATGTAGAGCCCAAGACTACTGACCGCATAGGAAGCAAGCTCTTCAACATAAGTTGATATCTTAATTAATAAATTTTCTCACTCATTGAACAAACAAATCCATAGGACAAATGAGAAGAAACCCAGAAGAAAAATTGGACTACCACGGAAATTGTTTAATTTGATTGAAAACAGTTTGGTAAAAAAATGCCGGGTGATCTGATTTCGGGCATAAAATTTGATTTGGTCAGTTATTCTAACTTATACCATAGATCTAGTGAAAGAATAGCGCTCTAAAAGCTTCCCAATTATCAGTTTATGATGCACCTTTGATAGTCTTATCAGAGTTAATGACTATAAATGTGAGAAAACTCTTTTTTCTCTCCTTTAAAGCGCCTTTTCTGTGAAAAAGAACAAAAAAAGTGAATTTCAACTTGTCTATGGCCCACCGAACCTTGCGGAAGCAAAAATTGTTTCTATAAAGTATAACTGCTACAACAAAGAATACTCATGAGAAGAGGAAAGAAGAGAGAGAGAGAGAGAGATGAGCAAAAGTGTTCCCTAAACACAGGCCGCTCTGGGATCTGATTCTGTTGACGGATGACATTCTGGGGACAAAAAGCCACTGGTGCCACTTGAGCCGAAAGCTTTACGAAAGCCTCTAGAGTGACCTCAGATCGATAGGAGCACTTTTCATTCGGAATACATTAAAGAGTCACTAAAGCCACCAGTTTCACTTTTCCATCTCTCACATCCTACGCCCCAGCATTCTATTCAAATTGATTCTTGGGACCGTGTAAAGAGTATTGTAGAAAATTTAGCAAGTGATCCATCGGAGACTAGCGGGGAGAGAGAAGAAAAAGTAGAAAGAATCCATCCCTGAAAGGTTACTTTTTTGCATTAATCATAGTGTTGATTGATATGGTCTTGTTGCTCACTTGTCTTGATGAACACATTTTCTTTCGGACGAATATTTCACTTTTCCCTTCTCTTACCATACAAAACATACACACACACACATACACGCACACAGAAATACATGTATATAAATAAATGTATTCCATGAGCCCTCGAGGCCGATACAAGAATCATCCAAAAGGCTACTTCCCCTGTCAACATTTTCCATTCATCGGAGCCCTCGATGATGGTAGACATTGGCCATATATACACATATATATCTGTGCATATTCACCACTGACTATGAATCTGGAATTGATGTTCGCCTGGATGAGTTATTCACCCGCACGGACTGTCTCCCTATTCGACACTAATACGCTTGGAGAAACCATTCTGTCAATGGAATCGAATATATATACAGCATTTGAGCTATTACGCATTTAGACCACTCGGTCTGTCAGCCAATGGACCATGATGATCTCTCACAATGGTTATGGGTTTCCCCGCAAAATATTCTAGCATTCTCTATCTCTCCCTTTTACGCTAATATACCTTTCTTTTTATCCCTCATTAGAACTCTATTTGCTCCCTTTTAGCGAGGTCGCTCTTCTCGGTTGCCCTTTTAGACCCTGTGTTCATTCATTCACACAAAAGTGATACAGTCATTGACACTCTAGTTATATGCCCTCCTTTTATTCCCTTTCAATTTCTCTTTCTCTCTCTTCCTCTCATACTTTCTCTCTCCATCCAGTGACTTGTTCGCCTTTAAACCTCGAAGCAAGAGAAAGTACTCCGGTTCGTCCTCACTTGACTGCTATGACAATATATTCATGCCATCCTAGGAGATATTCTTCTCTCTGTCTTTCTTCTGGTTTTCACAGCTTCTCTACACTCCGATAGTGGAATTAGACTTAAGGAACTCTTTTCGAAGCTGGTATTATCTACAGTGATGCGGTGGATGAGGATGCTGTAATCGGCTCTAATGGTTTATCCATTGCAACTGCCGAACAGCAGCTCATTTCTCGCTATATCAATGTTCTTAGAGTGGATTGACTCTCTCTCTCTCTCTCTCTCTCTCTCTCTCTCTCTCTCTCTCTCTCTCTCTCTCTCTCTCTCTGATTATTCTCGCTAATTCTCGAGCTAAGTACTAGATCTTATTGAAATTTTGGGCTGTTGAGATTTATCTGAATACATGTATTGCTGGTCGCCAGAATAGAGTGTCTCTTCAGGACAATGGTTTGCATAGGAGCTGATGGATCTGATGAGAAAAAATGTGAATAGAAAACTGTTTGTATGAATTATTTCTTTCAAGTTCACTATTTGAGACCCCAGAAGAAGAATTCCAATGTTTTCTCTATCAAAATTTATACTCAAACTGAGCTGACATAGATGACATCAGATCTTGCGAGTCCTGCCTACAGGCTTGAATCCTAATGATTAAATTTACGAGGTAAAATTTATCAGCACTCAAGAACTGGAAGCTCTTTGAATATCTTTTTTGCCATTCTTAAATCAAACCTTTTCGTAATCATATCGATGATTCATAAATACAGTATATTTTACCCTGATACTGGGAACATAAATCTGATTAAATGTATGATTGTATTCAAACCGCTAAAATGTGGCAATAAAAATCCCAGTTCATATTTGACTAGCCGGGGACAAGTGGGACCAGTTGAAAAAGACTCTCAACTTTTTGTGAAGGAATGTCCTGATAAAAATACCAAAACACTTATGTTCATTGGTTTTCTAAAAACAGGCCGATAGGGGTCAAAGAGAAAGGGGAAAGTTTGTCCTTTCTTACTCCCCTCGACCCCCAAAAAAATTTCAGGGAAAAAATTTGCTTTCCCCCCCTCAGGTGTATTGTTCCTACTATGGTGACCGTCGCTTAAGAAAAGAGATTGGTCTTGATAGCTTGTCCCGGGGTAAATCTTACTCGAGTGTGTCACCTCTGACAAATTGCCAGAGTAATTATCAGCATAGATTGATGAAGAAATTACAGGTCATTGAGGTCTCTGTCCACACTTGTAGAAATCGAACTTGATGAGATAAATCAAGAAATAATAACCAGGCTCTACAGGCTGGAGTGTTTTTTCACTCGAAAATATACTATTGATAATTATGATGGCTGGAATATTTTATCATATTCATATTTTATTTGACTGATTGATTCTACAATTTTGTGACAGAATCCAGTGTATTTGATTGAACTCGAAAGCACCGATTTTCTTACCATCAAAATATAATTCTTACCTGAAATTTTGATCATGAATTCTGTCCATAGACTCGGATTTATGCCATTAGAAACTTCACATCCATATTTTCCTTCATCTCTTTCCTTGTTGAGTTGATGACCATCAATCTCAGCTGGAGAAACTTTGGTGAAAACATTGCTTGTTTCGAATAGATCTTTCCATTCCGAGCCTGGAAGAATAATTATTATCAGATCTCAGTTCCTTCACCAATGACAACTTGTTAATAGAACTAACCGATTTGCTTCTTCCATGAAATTGTTGGAGGAGGATAGGCAATTCCACTACATTCGATATTCAAATGCTCTTTGGCTCCTATGCGTATATCACTTGGTTTTTTCAGCCATATCGGTGGTCCTAAAGATATTTGATGGAATAATTCCCTTAATCATAGTGTTAAATGAACCCTCTTCACACTCATACCTTCAACAATTAGCAGTGATGTTGATGAATCAAATCCAAATTGATTAGTCACTCTACAAGTGTAATTGCCAGAATCTTGAATCTCTACTGATTGTAAAATCAATTTTGAAATATCTTTATACGATTCAATTTTGGCGTTTCCTGATGAGCTGAGCGTAATATCTCCTTTTGACCACATAAATTCTACAGGTAAACTTCCTTCCTCCAGAATGCATGCCAAAGATGCCTTTTTTCCTACTTTAAGATGTATTCTCTGTTGAAGTGGAGTAATTTTTGGGTGCTCTGGAAAGACAATTTTTACACAGCACAATTTTAGTTCGAATATCGAAAATCAACTGAACAATTCTTACCATTCAAGCTGGCGAGACAGACGTCCAAAAGAGCTAGAATAATTACTACTAAAATTCTTTCCATCTTGGAACTGAGAGTAGTTTGAGCAGCAATTTTGTGATGATTGAACGAAAATTCAGAGAACTAATAATGATTTTCTCTGTAGAACAATAACAAAAACATGCTTTGAACTTTGACCTCAGCGCGCAGACGGACTAGAGTTTGCTACATTTGCATTCGATTTATCAACTCTTAATTGACTTGATGAACATTTTAGCAGAGTGAAATGAATTGGGATTTGCAATGGAAGCAGCGAAGCATTTAATTTTTTGAGAATGCAAATGCTCAATCAAAATGGGTAATTTGTTGGAAAGATTAACAGTTTGTGATACAATATGTTTTTAATAGTTTTTGTTGAATTTAGAAACTCAAAAGCACCAAAGCCTTACCATAGACCATAAATTATGACTCACCTGAAACTTTGATGATGAACTCAGTCCATAGATTTGGATTGATTCCATTCGATGCCTCACATCCATACTTTCCTTCATCTCTCTCTTTGATTGGCTGATTACCAGTGATCTCAGTTTGTGAGATTTTTGTGAAAATGTCGCTAGTTTCGAATAGATCTCTCCACTCAGAGTCTGTCAGGAATATTAATATTAGAACCGATTGCTAGAAATATTCTCGAAAATCTTACCAATTAGTTTCTTCCAGTGTATAGTAGGATTAGGATAACCAATTGCACTACATTCGATATTGAAGCGCTCTTTTGGTCCTACTCTTACATCGATAGGCTTTTTGAGCCAAATGGGTGATCCTGGAAAGATTTGAATTCATTAGATTCATTTGATTAATGATTCTCAGAGAAAATTGGTTTCTCTCTTGCCTTCGACTATTAGTTGTGATGTTGATGAATCAAATCCAAACTGATTAGTTGCCCTGCAAGTATAATTGCCAGAGTCATGGATCTCAATAGCTTTCATGACCAATGTGGAAAGTTCTTTGGAGGATTCAATTTTTACATGTCCTGATGAGCTGATCACTTTATCACCTTTCAGCCATACAAGATCTACAGGTAAACTTCCTTCTTCCAAAACACAAGCAAGAAAAGCTTGTCTACCAACTTTGAGATTGATCCTTGATTGAAGAGGAGTGATCTTTGGTTTTCCTGAGAAAAATATTTAGGAATAGTAATGATCATAAGTTTAATTCTGAAAACATCAGCGAATGACTCTTACCATTGGAACTAGCAAGGTGAATCTCGAGTATCACTAGAATAGTTATTAGAATCATGTTGGAAATAATTGACTCGAATTGGCCCGGGAACATTGAACCTCTGATTCAGTTTCTCATGAACGAAGAAATGAGAGATTCAATCAACAACAAATGTTTTTATTTATTTTGACCCGAACGCGCAGACGAACTAGTGACTATCGCAAAATGAGATGTTCTAATTCAAAACTCAGTTTATGAACATGAAATATTAACCGAGGAATTCTTATTATGGGATGTTAAGTAGACACGAGTGGGATTAGTCAGAAAAATAGATGATTTTGCTCTCAATCATTACACTAATCGTTTTTTGGGTAAAGTTTATTTACAATGCTTGTGTATACATTGTGTAATGAACATTTTATTATCATTTTAAATACTCAAAAGCACCAAAATCTTACCCTAAAGCAAATCATAACTTACCTGAAATTTTGATCATGAATTCTGTCCACAGACTTGGATTTATGCCATTAGAAACTTCACATCCATATTTTCCTTCATCTCTCTCCTTGTTGAGCTGATGGCCAGCAATCTCAGTTGAAGAAAGCTTGGTGAAAATTCCACTTGATTGGGATAGATCTTTCCACTCAGAGCCTGGAAGAATAATTATTATCAGATCTCAGTTCCTACACTAATGACAACTTGTTAATAGAACTAACCGATTTGCTTTTTCCATGAAATTGTAGGAGGAGGATAGCCAATTCCACTACACTGAATGCTGAACCGCTCTTTAGGCCCTACTCGAATATCAACAGGCTTAGAAAGCCATTGTGGTGGTCCTGGTTAGAAGATTGGAGAGGTCACTTCAAATAAATCCTGATTCTACATCTATCAGTCACCTTCTACAATCAAGCTGGAAGTCGAAAGATCAGATCCAAAGTCATTGGATGCTCGGCAAGTGTAATTTCCAGCATTCGAAACTGAGAGTGTTTCAAAAATCAAATTTGATGTCTTCTTCGATGAGTCAATCACAATATTATGTGAAGATTCAATGAATTTCTCATTATGAAGCCATTCAAATCGTACTGGAAGACTTCCTCTCTGTAAAAGGCATGAAAAGTATGTCTGTTGTCCAGCTTTCTGCACCAATCTCTGAGGATTCAGAGATACTTTGGGTGATTCTATAGAGATAATAATAAGATATCTTTAAGGACATTTTAACATCATTTCTAGTAATTACCTTCAGAATTTGCACAACTCAACACATAGAATATCCAAATTAGTCTCAGGATCATGATTACGGTGGAGTTGAATTAAAATTTGAATTACACAAATTCGGCTTTAACAATTGGGATTCAGTTGCTATCATCTGATGATCAAATCTGTAAACACAGACATCTGATCTGGCTGCGCAGATCAAGACAGACAAAGTTTTTACCTCGTTCTTCAGTCATAGTTACTAGGAATTCTATCTTTTTGAACTTTTGAACCGAGGGAAAAGTTCAACCTCAAAGTAGAATTTTTGGTTGTCAGTCTAGTATAATGGCTCATTGGGTGAGAAAATTTGCATGGACCAGGACAAAGTCAAGGCAGTCTTCCACATATTTGTAAAATACAGAGCAATTAGAATCATAATTTGCTCACCTATTGGAACACACCACTCGGTTGAAGTAGCGTGATTCACTCATTCATCGTTAACTTTTGTCAGGATTTTTTTCTATAAATGAAAATATATCGAATCACTCGAAAATTATACAGAATTAAATGATCTCTATTGGACAATTGGATCATCAAAGTTTAATTCAACTTCACCAACCTTCAACTTGTAGAGCATTTGCACAACATGCTTAGACACACCTCAGACAATAAGAGCCAGAATATTGAATAATCGTTTCACCCTAAGTTAATTTCAATCACCGGTAATGTTATTATAGTATTCACTCTGTTTTCCGTTCCATCAAAATTTCATGACAAACTTTGGATCGCTTAGAGAACGGAAGGGCCGAGAGATTCTTTTTGGAATTTTTCGGATCTTCATCCAATCTTCAGTCAAGAATTTTTAGAGTAATTGGTAAATACTGATAAAATAGATACACACTTTTTTTACTGAATAAACATTTTTCTCTTAACCCATGAGAAGGATAATTTCATTTAAGATCTATTTTGTTCTGAAAATCGAAGTAGATCAACCCTTTCTGGCTATGTGATCATACAGACCTCAGGGAGGGGTTAATCTTCTGCTTCCTTCTTATCACTCCCCTTGACCTTGACCCCCAAAAAATTTTTAGGGGAAAAAGTTGCTTTCCCACCCCTCAAGTCTATTGCTCCTACTAGAGTGACCACTTGAAGTCGAGCTCAAAAAAAACTTTCACTCCAATTACTCGCTTTTTACAGTTTGGACAATCATTTAGAATTGTATCGCATTCTTTTTGCTCGGATAAAAACAATTCATATCTGAGTGAATGGAAAAATTTTGAGAAGATCATCCACTAAATTTACTAAGATAATGGTGCCTTCGAAATTGAATCAGATTATTTTTTTTCGAAAATTTTCATAATAAACATATTTTATTAAACTGATTTGATACAAAATTTATTCAACTATATGAACTCAAAAGCGCCAGTTTTGTTACCCCAAAAATATGGTGTCTTACCTGAAACTTTGATTATGAACTCAGTCCATAGGTTCGGATTTATTCCATTCGATGCCTCACATCCATACTTTCCTTCATCTTTCTCCTTGATCGGCTGATTACCAGTGATCTCAGTCGGAGAGATTCTTGAAAAAATGTTGCTAGTTTCGAATAAATCTCTCCATTCAGAGCCTGTCAGTAATATCCTCATTAGATCTATTGATAGAACTATTTTAAAGAAATCTTACCAATTTGTTTCTTCCAATGTACATTAGGAGAAGGATAGCCAATTGCACTACATTCGATATTGAAGCGCTCTTTGGGTCCTACTCTTACATCGATTGGCTTTTTGAGCCAAATTGGCGATCCTAGAAAGATTGAATAGAACAGGGTCATGAGAATTGAGAATCAATCCGAAAAGGAAGGAATAATCAGAGAAAATCTCACTATTCTTATACCTTCGACAGTTAGTTGTGATGTTGATGAATCAAATCCAAACTGATTAGTTGCTCTGCAGGTATAATTTCCAGTATCCTGGATCTCAAGAGATTTTATCACCAAGTTGGAAATTTCCTTGGAGGATTCAATTTTCAGGTGTCCTGATGAGCTGATCACGTTATCATCTTTCAACCACACAAGATCTACAGGTAAACTTCCTTCTTCCAAAATACACGTGAAAAATGCTTGTTTTCCTGCTTTGAAGCGTATCCTCGATTGAAGAGGAGTAATTTTTGGGGGTTCTTAAAAAAATTCAGTAAAAGCTATGAATTAGAGCAATTCTGAGAGCACGAGCAGATAATTCTTACCATTTGAACTCGCAAGGTGAATCCCAAACAGCACTAGAATAATTATTGAAACCATTTTGTGTACCAAGGGCTGAAATTGGTTCGAAAAAAACTAAACTAAACCCCCATCCAAATCCTCATGAACAATAAAATGTGAGATTTTAACCACAATAGAAACTGTGTTTTTATTTTGACCTGAGTGCGCAGACGAACTAGTGACTATCACACAACACGAGAAGTTCTAATTTAGAACTCAGATGATAAACATGAGAGATAAATCGAGGAATTCTTATTATGGGATATCAAGTAGACACGATTAGTCAGAAAAAATGATTAATTTTGATCTCAAGCCAAATATTAATCGTTTTTTGGGTAAATTTATTTACAATGCTTGTGTATACATTGGGTAATGGTCATTTTATAACAGTTTCGAAGGCTCAAAAGCACCAAAATCTTACCATGGACGAAATCATAACTTACCTGAAATTTTGATCATGAATTCTGACCACAGACTAGGATTGATTCCATTTGACACTTCGCAGCCATACTTTCCTTCATCTTTCTCCTTAACAAGTTGATGACCAGTGATCTCAGTTGGAGAAACTCTAGTGAATACATTGCTTGTTTCGAATAAATCTTTCCATTCAGAATCTGATAATATATTGAGGGTAGAATTCAGATCCAAGTCACACAATGAAATCAATAATAAGACCTAAGAAAACGTACCAATCTGCCTTTTCCATGAAACCGAGGTTTGTGGATAACCAATTCCAGAGCATTGAATGCTGAAACGCTCTTTTGGTCCAACCTGTATATCCATGGGCTTTGTTAGCCATTGAGGTGATCCTACTCGAACAAAAAAGACAATTTAGTTTCTAGCATTCAATGAATTGATTAATCTTACCTTCAACAATTAATAGGGATGTAGATTGATCAAATCCAAAAGAATTCGAAGCACGACAAGTATAGTTGCCTTCATTTGACATGGTTAGCGATTGAAAAAATATGGTAGATGATTTCTTGGAGGTGTCAATCTCAAGTTTATCGGTAGTTTGAACTGATTTTCCATTCTTAAGCCATTCAAATTGAACTGGTAAACTTCCTCTTTGGATTGTACATGTAAAATCAGTTGGTTGCCCAGCTTTTTGGATCAATTTTTGTGGTTTAAGAGATATCTTTGGTGACTCTAATGAAAGTAAACACAAAAGAATTGGCATAACATTCATTCTATCAAATTTGATAAATCTTACCATTTGAGCACACGTTATCTATCAGATACAGAATCCAAATCAACTTCAGAATCATTGTTAAAGCACTACTAAAATAATCACTTCAAATCACCAAACTCAGTTCTCGAAATTCAAGATTGAAGATTGTTTTTAAAAGGTAAAACATATGTTTTATTTGCCCGCGCAGATGAAATAGGATGAAAAATCAAATCATATTTCTTGTTCCTGTTCTTATGCCAATAAAGTTGAAGGTGCTTCAATTAACATCGTTGGATGTAAAAAAATTTTGTCTTCAGTTGTTGTAATCTATCAAATGATTTCGAAAAAAGTTTAAAATCCAACAGTGATGAATAGTCTCTCATCAATCAATTCGAAACATGCTTCATCTGACCTGCTCTTAAAGAGGGGGAAGAATGATGAATCAATTCATTCGAATTGCCAAAATACTTCCATCAAGAAAGCTCTGGATAGATATAATTCATGATTTATTTCAAGAGAGAAGAATTTGGATGAAAAATTTTTATTGACAGATTTCATATTAAATTTTACAAAGCAAAAAAGTACGATAAATTCATTCAACTTAAAAGTAACTATTTTTTGAACTCGAAAGCAACCAAAACCTTATCAAAAAAAAACCTTTTTCTTACCCGAAACTCTTATTGTAAACTCTGTCCACAGGCTTGGATTGATTCCATTTGCTATCTCACATCCATACTTTCCTTCATCTCGTTCTTTCACCAATTGATGACCGCTGATCTCATTTTGTGAGAGCTTGGTAAAAACGCTGCTTGACTCGAATAAGTCTTTCCATTGGGAGTCTGAGGTAGGAATCATCAGATAAAATTGATTCAATTGTGAAGAGAACTTACCGATAAATTTTTTCCAAGACACTGAGGGCAATGGATGACCAATTCCTTCACACTTAAGGTTGAAATGCTCCTTTGGCCCTACATGTAAATCTGTTGGCTTTGTTAACCATTGTGGTGGTCCTATTCACAGATCAGAGGAATTAAGACAATATAGAAATATATGAACAAATCACACCAAAAATGTATCATTTTACCAACCTTCGACCACAAGATGAGAAGTAGATTGATTAAATCCAAACGAATTTGATGCTCTACAAGTATAATTGCCAGCATCAGACATTGAGACCGATTGCAATATCAATGTTGATGATCTGTTGGAAGTTTCAATTATAATTTTACTTGTGATTTGAACGGATTTTCCATCTTTCAACCATTCGAATTGAAGTGGTAAACTTCCAGTTTGAAGTACACAAAAAAACTCTGCTTGCTGACCAGCTTTTTGCATCAATTTTTGAGGTTTAACCGATATTTTTGGTGACTCTGCATAGATCAATCAGAGAATAAAAAATGAGAACACCTAATAATGATTCAACTTAGATGAAGATATCTTACCCGCGGAGCTCACTGTGCACAAGATACAGAGAATAAAGAATAATTCAAAAAACATGATTAATCAGAGAAGTGAAAAAGTTCTCAACCAGATTGATCAAATGTTGTTCAAGTTCTATCACTAATCTATCAAACATATGTGCTTTTTATACTATCGGACTGGCCGCGCAGATGAGGTAGCTACCAAGTTTCAACTCTCACCATCGGAATTTGTGGAATTTACCAATCTGATCATATTTCAACTTTTGTTTGCTGAACAAATGAGCAATCGGAAGCAGAAGTAAGAGATTGTAACTGATTCTCTGGAGAAGAGAAGAATATCTCTCTGAAGTTTCTCATATGAATCATTCTCCACAAAGATTATCTGATTTCCAAGTTCGAAGCGAAACAATGAATTCTCCCACACATGTATTCGTGGGAACTTATTTTAACTTTGAGATAGCTATCATGAGCAGATATTTTATTATCAGATAAATACATGTATGATAAACCAGGAAAATACCGAACGATAGAATTTCAGCAGTTCAAATAATTTTTTGTTTACATATTGTAATGGATTTTCGAGATGTACAATATTAAGATAGATTTTCTAAATTTTCATGAACTCAAAAGCACCTAAATCTTACCATAGACGGAATCATAACTTACCTAAAACTTTGACCATGAATTCTGTCCATAGGCTAGGATTAATTCCATTTGATACTTCGCAGCCATATTTTCCTTCATCTTTTTCTTTATTCAATTGATGACCAATGATCTCAGTTGGCGATATTTTGGAGAAAACGTTGCCCGATTCGAATAAATCTCTCCACTCAGAGTCTGGTAAGAAAATGCCATTAGCTCGAATAGCCTAGGTCATGTTCCGAGTCTTACCGATCTTTTTCTTCCAAAAAACCGAAGGTGAAGGATAACTGATTCCACTACATTCGATATTAACATCTTTTCCAGGTCCTATCTGCACATCTGTAGGTTTTTTAAGCCATATTGGTGGTCCTAAAGTAACAATTCGCCTGATTAATTGATAATAGAGATCAGAAATAGAGAATGTTTCAAACCTTCTACTATGAGTTGAGATGCTGATGAATCAGATCCAAACTGATTAGTAGCCGTACAGGTGTAGTTCCCAGAATCTTGAGTTTCAATAGATTTTATAACCAAGCTGGAGATGCCTTTGTAGGATTCAATTTTAGAATGCTCTGAAGAACTGATCACATTGTTTCCCTTTAACCATACATAATCTACTGGTAAACTTCCTTCTTCTAGGACACAAGCAAAAGATGCTTTTTTTCCGAGTTTTAAATGGATTCTCGATTGCAGAGGAGTTATCTTAGGTTGCTCTGAAATGAATACAGTTTTATCATTTTCAATTAGGCTATAAGACACCAGCTGCTGATATCTTACCATTTGAATTGACCAGAAGAATTTTTGATAGGGCCAAAAGTATTACAAGAAGCATTTTTCCTTTTTTTAACAATTATCGAATTGAGAACTGGACAGGAAAAAATTTCACAAAGGTCAAACTCAAATTCCAAATATTTTTCTTCGCATATTTGCAAACAATAACAAACTCATACTTTGACCTGAGCGCGCAGACGGACTAGAATCTGTGGAAAACAAATGTCATGATGGAGATCAACTTTTCGATGACCCAGAATTCAGAACTTTGAATCATCATGAGTTTCCAATCAGTGTAATGGAAAGGATGCACATATTTTAAAGCCATGTTTCTGTTTCCGAAAGGAACTTCCATAATTCATAATGTGTTTATTTTGATCTCGAAAGCAAAATGAAGAGCTTTGAAAAGTTTTACTGAAGGACGCTGAAATCTTGAAATCCACCAGGAATATCTGTTGCTGAAATACTCAATAAATTTACTTTTAAAATGCTTAGAACTGATTAGAAGAACGATGGATATAATCGGATATAATACAGTCAATTCATTTTGAAGAGAGCAAAACTTCAGAATGAGTGTAGCGCTTTTCGAAATGAGTGAAACTGGTGTTCAGTGAAACAGGGGGGAGAGCGCTGGTTTTCACAATGAGTGAAATGTTTTTCAAGAAGGACGCATCTTGTTTTCACGAAGATTGAACCTTTAATTTTCAATCGCAATTTTACTCATGGAAGCAGGCAAATATTCAAGCATATTATTATAATAATTCGAGCAATCTTCAGGAGTAATACACTGAGAGGCATGTTCAACAGCTTCGAAGACGGCATCAGGTGTATCCGGTTTGAGCCGCTTCACATAGAACTTGAGCTGATTGAACAAATTTTCGATTGGATTCAAGAACGGTGAGTAAGGTGGAAGAAACTTCAACGTATGTCCACGAGACTCGACAAGCTCTAAAACAAGAGCAGCATGATGAAATCTCACATTGTCCAGTACCAGATAGGCTTGATAGATTTCCAATTGGTCAAGTAAATCGAGAAATTGACGCAAGTAGTCCACAAAGTCGACTATGTTGTAGGCTTGATCTTGAACCTGGTAGAATGATAGACACTCACAATTCATAGCCGCGCAAACAGAATAGGTTCTACCTCTGATCGCTTTCACCTGAACATTGGCTCTTGAACCACGAGCAGAACGACCATAGTTCGTACGGTACCAGTGATACTCGTTTAACTGTGTAATGTAAGCCCTTGAGATAACTGTGAACAGTAGAGAGGGCCAATTTGATTTCATACTTTTCTTCGATCAGGGTCGCAAGATCCTCCAAAGTTCGAAGACAATCCTCGTCCACCCACTCTCTCAACTGATCTTGCTGTTCACTGTTCAATTTTTTCGGACGATGGCCTCTGGGCTGTTTGTCAAAACTTCGAAACTTTTTGAAACGAAATATGATGGTCTTGATGGTGTTGACACTCAAATCGAACATGATACTCAAAGTTTTGTAATTCAGACCATCATCAAGATGACGGTGAACTATCACTTCCTTGATTGATACAGGTACAGATTTTTTGGTTGACATTTTCACAATTTAAACAGATGCAGTATGTAAAAATGAAAATTGAAAAGCTAGAATGTATCGAAAATGTTTTAAAAAGAGTGAAATGTGGCAGTTGGTGCAGATCTTTTTGTTCATTTTTGTTTTCCCTCGCATTTTTTTAGGGTTGTAAATCAGTCTTAAGTCACATACTGACCATCGTTTTCCTCTTTCCGGAAACGGTTTCCTAGAAGCTGTAAAAAGCCCCACTCATTCCGAAACTTTGACTCTTTTCTTGCTCCCCTCTCAGCACCAGTTTCACTCATTGTGAAAAACGCTACACTCATTCTGAAGTTTTGCTCTCTTCAAAATGAATCGACTGTATAATTAATTCAAACGAATATGATATAATGCGATAAATTGAAAAATACTCATAAATCATTAAGGAACACGAGCATATATCAACGTTAAGTTCTTTAATGAAACTTTTTGAGCTTCATAACCCAACAACCACTGAAGATTAGTGAACTCTAAAAATTCATAGGAAACAGCCTCCATCAGGTGATAAATTGAAAATAAAGAAGCTTGTAAAGAGAAAATAATACTAGGTCAGGAATATTCTCTGGAAAGCTGAAATCATAAATTAAATTAAATGTCGATGAATCACGCTATGACGCAAGAAAAATTGGTACTCATCAAATGATTCGAACCGATTCACTTATTCTATTCAATTCTATTACACAAAAATTTAGAAAAATTGAGAATTATTGAGAATTTCGAGCGAAAAACTTTCTCCCTATTTTCCCATCGCTTCCTCTTTTCCAGGTCATACTAAGACAGTCAGGATTACTGATTGCATACAATGTTATCAAACCTCAAGAAAAAGGGTTGTTTTCGTTTCCTCTCTCCCCTTTGAATCGAGACCCGGCAAAAAATATCAGAGAAGAAATTGCTTTCCCTTCTCAGACCTTAAGCACAGAGAGTATTTCTAACTCACCTCTATTCTACCTAACCCAGAGCTATTCTTTGATTATGTCTCTTTCGGGCATCGATCACCATAGTAGGAGCAATAGACTTGAGGGGGGGGGCAAGCAGTTTTGTCCCCTCAAAATTTTTTGAGGGTCAAGAGGAGAGAGAGAGAAAGAGAGAGGAAGAGCTTAAGCTACCCCTTTTCCTGACTTCTGTGGACCTATGACCTTACCTTTGGTAACCATCAGATGAAGAAAGTAGTCCAGACAACTTGGCAGCGGCAAGTTGCCATTAGCCTGTCATGTGACTCTTTTCCAAAAAAAATTATTTACATTGTCTCCAAAGAATTGGTACACTTTGATGCATCTAGTCCTCAGTTTGAGGAATCGAAGCTGATGAAATTGTCTCATGAAACAAAAAAGAACTAGCTTGCTCTTCTATTTTTTAAATCAAAAATACATCGATTCTGAATGCTGAAACATCTCATTAGGGATATATTTTATTTGATTTATTAGATTTACAATATTTGGTGAATATGATTGAACTCGAAAGCTACAATTTTCTTACTAGAGAAATATCATTCTTACCTGAAATTTTGATCATGAATTCTGCCCACAGACTTGGATTTATGCCATTAGAAATTTCGCATCCATACTTTCCTTCATCTCTCTCCTTGATTGGCTGATTACCACTGATCTCAGTTTGTGAGATTTTCGTGAAAATGTTGCTAGTTTCGAAAAGATCTCTCCACTCAGAGTCTGCCAGGAATATTAATATTAGAACCGATTGCTAGAAATATTCTCGAAAATCTTACCAATTAGTTTCTTCCAGTGTATAGTAGGATTAGGATAACCAATTGCACTACATTCAATGTTGAAGCGCTCTTTGGGTCCTACTCTTACATCGATAGGCTTTTTGAGCCAAATGGGTGATCCTGGAAAGATTTGAGTTCAATGGATTCATTTGATAAAAGATTCTCGGAGAAATTTTCATTCTTCTTTTACCTTCGACAATTAGCTGTGATGTTGATGAATCAAATCCATACTGGTTAGTTACTCGGCAGGTATAATTACCAGAATCCTGGATCTCAATAGATTTCATGATTAAAGTGGAAACTTCTTTAGAAGATTCAATTTTAACATGTCCTGATGAGCTGATTATACTATCTTCTTTTAGCCATACGAAATCCACAGGTAAACTTCCTTCTTCCAAAATACAGGCATAAGATGCTTGTTTTCCAGCTTTGAGATGTATCCTCGATTGAAGAGATGCAATCTTCGGTCGTTCTAGGAGAAATTCAGGTATAATCATGAGTTGATTCGAATTGTGCGAAAAATTTTCAGATAATTCTTACCATTCGCGCTAGCGAGAAAAATTCCAGGAAGCACTAAAATACTTAATAAAATCATATTGTAAAAGATTGATTCAAATTGACATGAAAATACTAATCTGTTCTCTGGTAAACAATGAAATTTTGATTTTCTCACTTCTTATAACAAGCGTATGTTTTTATTATGACCTGAGCGCGCAGACGAACTAGTGACTAGATTCCAGCATAAAAAGTTCTAATTCAGAACTCAATTGATATTCAAACTGTTCCAAGAATTTTGAGTGTAGGAGGATTTACTGATGTCATTGAGATCATTTGCAGGGAAATGATTCGATCTTCGAATTCAAAACTTTGGAAACATTAATCGTTCTCCAATAAAGTTTATTAACAATACTCGTGTTTGCAGATACATTGTGTTTTGAACACTTTAAATCATTCTAGAAAAAGAAAGCACCAAAACCTTACCATCGATAGAATCATAGCTTACCTGAAATTCTTATCGTGAACTCTGTCCACAGACTTGGATTTATGCCATTAGAAACTTCACATCCATATTTTCCTTCATCTTTTTCCTTAACCAGCTGATGACCAGTGATTTCAGTTGAAGAAATTCTAGTAAAAACATTGGTTGTTTCAAATAGATCTTTCCAATCAGAATCTGTCAATAATATTCTCATTAAATCCATTGCTAAGATCATTCCAAAGAAATCTTACCAATTTGTTTTTTCCAGTGTATAGTAGGAGTAGGATAGCCAATTGCACTACATTCGATATTGAAACGCTCTTTGGGTCCAACTAGCATATCGGCTGGCTTTGTTAGCCATTGTGGTGGACCTGAAGGAGAAAGGTTTATGAGATATGTGATCACCGAAAATATCGCTCTCTCTTATACCTTCGACAATTAGCTGTGATGTTGATGAATCAAATCCATACTGGTTAGTTACTCTACAGGTATAATTACCAGAATCCTGGATCTCAATAGATTTCATGATCAAAGTGGAAACTTCTTTAGAAGATTCAATTTTAACATGTCCTGATGAGCTGATTATACTTTCTCCTTTTAGCCATGCGAAATCCACAGGTAAACTTCCTTCTTCCAAAATACAGCCATAAGAAGCTTGTTTACCTACTTTAAGGTGTAATCTCGATTGAAGAGGTGTTATTTTAGGTGGTTCTGAAAGAAAATTTAGAAACAGTCAGGGTCCATTTGAAATAGTGAGAATATGAGCAGATAATTCTTACCATTCGAACAAGCGAGGTGAATCGCGAATAATATTAAAGTAACTCCGGAAATCATATTGTAGCAGTGACTCAAGTTAACTTGGAAATATTGATCCTTCTTAATCTAGTTTCTCATGACAATGAAGTGAAAGATTTTCACTTGAATAAAAACTGTGTTTTCATTTTGACTGAGCGCGCAGACGAACTAGTGACTACCGCAACATGGGAAGTTCTGATTGAGAACTCGATTGGTGAACAAATATTCTGAGGATTTCTTACTGCAGAGTATTGAAAAGATATGAATTGGGTGAATAAAAAAATGAGTAATCCAACTCTTGAGCTTTAGTATCCAATTAGAACATATTCAAAACATCAATCATTCTTTCAATAAAGTTTATTAACAATAGTGCGAATACATTGTATTTTGTACATTTTATCACAATTTTAGAGACTCAAAAGCACCAAAATCTTACCATAAGCAAAATCGTCACTTACCCAAAACTTCGATAGAGAATTCTGACCATAGACTAGGATTGATTCCATTTGACACTTCGCAGCCATACTTTCCTTCGTCTCTTTCCTTGATTAACTGTTGGCCAGAGATTTCAGTTGATGAAATTCTGGTGAAAATAGTGGCTGACTGGAACAAATCTTGCCATTCAGAACCTAGGAAATAAATTGTGGTTAGGTCAAGTATGTAAAGCGTCCAAATAAACAGACCAATTTGTCTCCGCCAGAAAACTGATGGAACTGGATGCCCAATTCCAATGCATTTGATGTTGAATCGCTCCTTTGGCCCTACTCGTAAATTGATTGGCTTTGTTAACCATTGGGGTGGACCTAATCGAAATATGAGAAACTAGATTAAATTGTGAATGCAAGAAAGATGAAATGCCTACCTTCAACGATTAGATTAGAAGTTGAATGATCAAATCCGTGAGAATTCGAAGCTCGACAAGTGTAGTTTCCAGCATTCAATATGGTGAGTGACTCTAGAATCAAAGTTGATGATTTTGTTGACGAGTCGATCTGAACATTTTGAGATGGTTTGAGCGAATGACCATTATGGAGCCATTCAAATTGCACAGGAAGACTTCCTTTACGCAGAACGCAGGAAAAAGATGTTTCTTGTCCAGACTTGTGTACCAATTTTTGAGGATTGAGCGACACTTTGGGTAGCTCTAAAGGAAAAGATGGAGCAACATCACTCACACAAATCATTACCTGAAAGAAACTTACCACTACAGACAACACAGCTTAGCACATTTAAAGTGCAAAAAATAATTGAGATCATGATCAAAGAAGTTCGAATTGAATCAAATTTAAAGGGCTACTTTTTGTTTCAAAATAAAAACAATGTTCTTGAAGCACAAAAAGTATGATATATACTTCTGACGCGCCTGTCCAATGTCTAAGGAACTTTTCAACCTCGTTCTGCATTGATAATTAAAGGAGCACATTTTCTCTCTCTCTTTGTTGGAATTATATCCACAAAGATCAAGAAATGAATTGTTTCCTCTTCTCCTTCCCCCGCAACCTCCCAAAGAATATCAGAGAAGAAATTGCTTTCTCTTCTCAGATAATATGTTTCTTTCCAGTATCGGTCACCATAGTAGGAACAATACACTTGAGGGGGGGGGCAAGCAATTTTGTCCCCTCAAATTTTTTGGGGGTCAAGAGGAGAGAGAGAAAGAGAGAGCTGAAGCTAACCCTTTTCCTGACCTCTGTGGACCTATGACCTTACCTTTGGTAACCATCTGGTGAAGAAAGTGGTCCTAACAACTTGTCAAAGAATCTTTGCCTGTCATGTGACTGTTTTCCAGGAGAAATTATTCACATTTTCTCGAAAGAAATGGTACATTTTGATGCATCTAGTCCTCGATTTTAGGAATCAAAGTCAATGAAATTTTCCCACCTTACAGAGGATAATCCCCCTCGCTCTAGTGTTTTTTAACTGAGAAATATCCCAGGTCTAAAATGGCAAAATATTCCGTCATGAATATATTTTATTTGATTCATTATATTTACAATTTTTGCCCAAAATTCAGTAAATTTGATTGAACTCGAAAGCACCAATTTTCTTACCATAGAAATATCATTCTCACCTGAAACCTTTATCGTGAATTCTGTCCATAGACTTGGATTTATTCCATTGGAAACTTCACATCCATATTTTCCTTCATCTCTTTCCTTGCTCAGTTGATAGCCAGTAATCTCAGTTGGAGAAACTCTGGTAAAAACATTGCTTGTTTCAAATAGATCTTTCCATTCAGAATCTAGGGAGAGAATATCATTACTAGTGTGGGTAAAACTAGAGAATAGTAACTCACTGCTTTGTTTTCTCCAAACAACAGTTGGAGGAGGATGTCCGATTCCATTACATTGAATGATAAATCGTTCCTTTGGTCCTAATCTCATATCAATCGGTTTGCTTAGCCATTGAGGTGGTCCTATGATATGAAAATCATGAGTGCTGGTTCAAAATATAATGCATTAGATCCTTCTAACCTTCTATCACTAGATTTGAAGTTGATTGAGCTGATCCTAGTGAATTAGATGCTCTGCAGGTGTAGTTTCCAGCATCCGCAACCGATAATGATTTCATAACTAGAGTCGAAGACCATTCCGTTGATCCGATTGCAATTGTTGCAGATGGACGCAATATTTGACCATTTTTCAACCATTCAAACTTCACAGAAACACTTTCCTCAGCCAAAATACAGTTGAAAGATGCTTTCCCACCAACTTTTTGGGTTACCTTTTGAGGTTCCAGAGATATTCCTGGCAAGTCTATCAAGAAAAGCATAATTAAAATTCATCTCCCTCTTGAGCTTGGTTTCAACAATAGACTCACCTCGTGATCTTGCATGGTTGATAATAAAGAGAAAAGTGAATAGCTTCATGAACGACTTCATAATCAGTTTACCAATAAAAATTGACGGATGTTGTCACAGGAGATAATCAACCGAAACTACTGACTTGTATTAAAAGAACTCTATTCTCCTAACATCGGATGCTGCATGAATGCTTACCGCGCAGCTGATATACGATCTCGAGAGCTTCTGCTCTTAATAGCTTATCAGTGATAAGTTGGATTAAGATTGGAATTATTTTTCGCTTGGAGATTAACATTCAAGAAGACTATAACTTTTCTATTATTTGTGAAATCTTTCTCCGGGTTTATTGAGATAGTTGGCAAATATTCATAGAAAAATCAACAGTTTTTTAATTTTTTAGAATAATCCGTAAAGAAACACTTTTTACATTTGTTTTACATTTATTAGAAGAAAAAAAAACTCGAAAGCGCTAACAATCTTACCGTGAAACTATCAAAAATCTTACCTGATACTTGAACTTGAAACTCTGCCCACAGGCTTGGATTGATTCCGTTGGACACTTCACATCCATACTTTCCTTCATCCCTCTCCTTCACTAATTGTGAGCCATCGATTTCGGTTGGTGAAATTTTAGTAAAAGCTGAGGTAAATTCGAATAGGTTCTCCCACTCAGAATCTGGATTGGAGAGAATTATTATGGATCAATACTTCTCTCAGAGATCACTTGGACACAGCTTACTTATGAACCTTTTCCATGTTGTAGTCGAGGCTGGATGGCCAATTCCACTACACTTGATGCTGAATCGTTCTCTAGGTCCAACTCGGACATCACCAGGTTTGATTAGCCATTGTGGTGGTCCTATTTTGAAGATAGAAGAATTGATTGAAAGGAAAGCTTCGATTTATTAACCCAGATAATACCTTCAACGACTAGAACGGAGGTAGATTGAGCTGATCCTAGAGAATTGGAAGCTCGACAAGTGTAATTTCCTCCATCCATTACAGATATTGACTTCAAAACAAGATTTGATGACCAATCTGATGAGCCGATCGCAATTTTTGCTGACGGGTGTAGTATCTGACCATTTTTCATCCATTCAAACTTGATTGAAACACTTTCTTCGGCTATAATGCATGAAAACGATACTCTTCCACCTACTTTTTGAGTCACTTTTGGAGGGTCAAGTGAAATTCCTGGCAGCTCTATCATGAAATAAATGCATGATGAAATTAGATTTCCTTACGAACATGAAATGATCTTACCTCTAGATCTTGCAATGCAAACTATAGCCAGAAAGCTGACCAGCTTCACTATTATCAAATCCATCATATTCACTGATAAATGCTCAAAAAAAAATTCAACAACTCACAATTCACTGTCAACTTCAGGAAGTGAATTTTTTCCAAAACATATGATATTTTCATGAGACATTGCATATTTACCGCGCAGCTGACATATACAGCTGCTTTATTCTGATGAGGCAATAACCTCAAAGGGAGTACTTGACTTATTGATTCTTTCATTCAACATGAAGAAAATTTTTGTCTCAATTTTGCAAATGGAAGCTTTACGTTTATTCGAAAAGAAACCGAAAACGCCGTGAGAAACCACATTCGGATTTAATTACATCATTAGTATTGGTTATAGTGATCATCATACAATATTTTTATTCACAATTACAGAGGAAATACACTTGAATTAGTAGAGAGTGAAAACTATCTAACCGAAAAATTTGAAACAATCTTACCTGACATGAGTAATTTCCAGTATCAGCGGGAGCGAGTGATCTGATCAAGCCTGATATTCTCTTATATTCTTCTGTTAGATGTATCAATTTCAATGTTTTCCGATGGTCTTATCCCATCATTTTCTTTCAACCATTCGAATTCAAGGTTTTCCTGCTCAAGATGACAAGATAAAGTGGCCTGTTTTTCCATTTTGGAATAGAAGAAATTTTCGATTGTTCTAAATGGAACAAATACAAAAAAAAATTACTCTCAACTCTGATCAGAGACTACTTCTTACCATTTGAAGTGACCAAACAGAGTTTGAACACTAATAGAATTAGAATCGAAAACATCATGAATGGATCAGTAGGGATCAGTCGTTCAAATGAGGGAAGAAAATTCTGGTGAATTTCAGAAAATAAGCAGAAACTTAAGCAAATGTTTTCACTCGAGTAGACCCGTCAGCCGAGTCAGCTCAAACTTAGCTTATCTGACAGACTCGAACAAAGTTCTGAATTCTTTCGAATAATAGCTACAGCTATCTCAGGCCACAGCTAAATTCGATTGTTAATTCAAATCACTGGAAAGAACTCTGATTTATCGATGATTTCGATGTTTAGTAAACGATATGGACCGTTTTTTGAAAAATTTCAAAATAGAAGGTTTAATATAGTCAGCTAGGAGTACACAAAAGATGTAGAGATTTCACGGGAATATTTTATTTCAAAAGGAATAAAAATTTTTCTATGGTACAGTGTATACAAGTATTGTATCATCGAGAAAGCGCCATAAACCTTAAAGGAAAATATTTCTATCTTACCTGATACTTGAATCTGGAATTCTGTCCACAAGCTTGGATTTATTCCATTGGAAATCTCACAACCATACTTTCCTTCATCTCGTTCTTTTAGAAGCTGTGAGCCACTAATTTCAGTTGGAGAAATTTTGGTGAAAATAGTTGAAGAATCGAAAAGGTCCTTCCAACTAGAATCTGGAATAAGAAATATCGGAAAATTAATCTCCATGATCAAACTCAATGATGATTATGAAGCTAACCGATTTGCCTCTTCCATGTGATGGTTGGTGGAGGATGTCCAATTCCACTACACTTGATAGTGAATTGTTCCTTAGGTCCTACTCGCATGTCTTGAGGCTTGGATAACCATTGTGGTGAGCCTGTAGTGAATTTAATAACAGTATTTCAATCAAATATGTAATTCTTCAGATGACTCTGGTGGCTCAAACCTTCGACAATTAACTGAGAAGTTGAAATATCCGATCCAAATGGATTAGTTGCTTTGCAAGTGTAGTTTTCTGAGTCAGAAATTGACACAGATTGAATTATGAGACTAGATGTTCTTTGGTTTTTCTCAACCACTATGTTTTTCGATGATCTGATGACATTATTTCCCTTCAACCATTCGAAGTCTACCGGAAGGCTTCCTTCCTCCAGAACACAGGTAAGAAATGCCTGTTTTCCTGCTTTCAAAACGATTCTTGATTGAGCAGTATTGATCTTCGGTCGCTCTGATCCAGAAAGAAAAACATTTTGTTAGGCTTCTATCAAACAAAGAATTTGCTTACCATTTGAAGTTGCCAAATGAATCTCGAGCAATATTAGAATCACAGTTTGCAATCTCACCAACATGTTACAAATCAAACAAGTCTAGCAGCTTTCATAAACTAAAGTGATTTGGCTCAATCAAGAGATCTTAGTTGAGAGATAGTTTCTCACAGAGGCTAACTTCTCAACAGTAGAACAATCCAGCTGGCTAGAACATATCCACAGAAAAAGTGACCGATTTCTTATCAGAACTCAGCGCGCAGTTCGAGAAGTGTGAAACTGGATACGGTACATTTTAACTGATTGAAACTTTCGCCGATAATGGTAAAATCATTAGCATTGATATCAGTAGGAAGAAATATTCATGTCATGTCAATTAAGTTTTTTTTTAATTTTTACATTCATCTGACATCTGACATTTATTTTGTTCAAATTTACAGATTTTTCACACTGATTTTGATTAGAAAAAAATCTATTTTCCCTAGAAAAAATTACTCGAAAGCGCAAACCTTACCTTCTAAGAAAACTGTACCAAGAAAAGCGGCTATCTTACCTGATACTTGAATTTGAAACTCTGTCCATAAGTTTGGTTCAATTCCATTCGATATCTGACATCCATACTTTCCTTCGTCTCGCTCTTTTACCAGTTGAGAGCTAACAATTTCGGTCGATGAAATTCTGGTGAAGGTTGATGAGGACTCGAAGAGATCTATCCACTCCGAATCTATCGATGGAGAGCATTTTTATCATAGCTGTTCGATGATATACCATTTAAACCTTACCTATTAGCCTTTTCCAAGTGACACTACTGGGTGGATGACTGATTCCACTGCATTTGATATTGAACTGCTCTCTAGGTCCTACTCTCATGTCACTTGGTTTCGATAGCCATTGTGGTGGTCCTAAGACAATGGATAACACTTGAGAATGTTTTCACAGAACATGGAATAAACTTTACCTTCGACAATGAGAACCGAGTTAGAATAAGAAGATCCATGGGAGTTGAAAGCTCGACAAGTGTAATTTCCAGCATCAACCACAGAAATTGATTTGATAATCAAATTTGACGCCCATTCTGATGATCGTATTGTGATCTTGGTGGATGATCGAAGTAATTCTCCATTTTTCAGCCACTCAAATTTTACAGAAAGACTTTCATCCGTAAGCATACAAGAAAAGGATGATTTTTCTCCAACCTTAAGAGTCACTCTCTGAGGATCAAGTGATATTCCTGCGAACTCTGTGAGTATTAAAACAAGCAAGCACGATTAAATCTCATTCAATTTAACTAACCTACAACTTACCTTTGGAGCTTACTCCAGTAAAAGAAAAGAAGATCCATAGCAAAGAAATCATCTTCATATACATTCAATCGAATGAATTTTTCTCTTGTTAGCCTTGTCTGGAAATGTTGGCAATTCGATCATCAAACGTTTCAACACAAGAAGAGAGAAGGAAATGATCAACTGAAATGGTTGAAACTAAGCACCATTAGAAGGATATTGTTTAGTGAACAATCATTATGAAATATAACATACCAATTCGCCTTACATGGAAATTAACTAGATTCGGAAGATTGCATCATATACATCGAGACCATGATTCAATTTCCTGATTCAAAATACAATGTACTGAATGTTACAAACACAGCTAGCTGAGCCAAGCCGTAAAACTTTGAAGCCGATACCTCTGATGATTAATTGAACAATCACGAGAAAGAAAGTATTTCCAATCCCTAATTAAGACAAAGTCCTCTCGATCATCGAAGTAAACTGAATTAAAATTAAGCACAATAATTACGAAGTTCGACCAGATCAACATAAACAAACGTCTTTTGAACAACGCGCAAGTTTCTTATCTCTTCTGTTTTTGTGATCATTTTGACCATGCTTTTAGCATGAGTATGAAAATGTACATGTTTTGTCAGTTTTCGAAAAAATTTTCGATAATGATGAGTCCTCCTTACTTGGACTGATTGTGGACAAATTTAATTCGTGCATAGTTTATGCAGATTGTACAGTTGACATGTTATTTTTATGATGAGTGATGCGAAAGGGAAAGAGAGATCTTGGCAGCGATCAGATGAGAGGATTCAGGAAAATTTGCGGCGTGTGACAGAGGAAATAAATAAGGTAAGATTGACGATGGCTTTCATTTCTTTTTCCTTTGGTCCAAGAATTTTTGACATTGAATTATATATAAATTTAGGAATTGATCTATGTTATTTCATCTTGTACAGACTAGGAATGTGTTCGCTCATCATAAATTTCCTAACTTACCACCACCGGAAAAGTTTGAAGGCGAATGGCCCAAAATGCCCAAGTACGGAATGCTGGGGGGTACACAAGCTTACAAGAATATATTTCGATTAGCTCTTGGTGGCTCTATAGCATTTGCGGCCTTTTCCATTGGAGCTTTCTACGTCAATTTGAATTACGGTCTTAACCTCTCAACAAGACTAGTCTTTGGCGATCATATTCCAACCAGAGAGGAGAGGCTTGCCGAGAGAAGAGCTGAGCGAGATGCCTTCTTCTCTGATATGACTTCTGATCCTGGTAAGTGGTTGACTAAATCTTCATAAAGAGTGATACATAATTGATCATCATATAAGTACCAAAAGAGTTTCATTGAACTCACACAATTTACTTTCCTTTTAGCATTTGAAGCCACAAGACACGTCGCTCCAAGTGAACCTCCCTACTATACAATAGGAACCAGACCTCCGGAGGCACCAGAAGGCATGAATTAGATGTTTACCTCAGTCAAAATACAATTCTGTAAGAAATTAGAATGTTGAAACCATCATGCTACGATAGTTTCATCCCAAATCAATTTCCGGTGAAGATACACGATAATGTAAGCGATAGCCCATTTTCTTGTAAAAAGATCAAAATCTGTTTTCTCATTGTTCACCATATAATGGTGGAAAACTTAGGACATCAAAATGATAAATAAATTAACTAGTTTAGTGAGGAAAGCCTCTCCTGTATACCTCAAAAATATAAGATCGTAAGAATTTCATCTTCATATTCCCAGCGGAGGTATTTTCCAGCCATTCTTCATAGAATTATACTTCTTGATCTTCTTATCAAATCCGTTGAATTCTATCATGATTTTATACGGTCTTCATAACATCACTCATTATACAAACAAGTTTGGTTTGGATCATATCGTTTTGAAAGAAGCGCTATTCATCGACTGGTTTTTCCCAGAAAAACATTCCCGTCAAGATTCCGTCAGTATTGGGACATGTTTACCTGTTGCTTCTATTAATGTGTCCCACTGTAGTTCAACCAAATCTCATAGTTCATGGTCCCTTCTCCATCAGATCAGCCTTTTCCTTTTCCTTCTGAGATTTTCAAGTTTATCTTATTAGTAGTTGATCATTAATCATTCCCTAATTAATCCATCATCATGAATGCTCCCGTGTGTAAGCATCAGTTCCATCGCAATCTACTGGGAAGATGTTCTACATGTAGCAGTCTGGGAAGTCAACAAAATTCGATGGCCTCTTCCTCCTCTCAACAATCGTCAATAAAGCATATTCATGAACTTCCCTATCCTGTTCGTACTGCTTTGTGTGAATTACTGGATTCAGATAATTCATGGAAACGATTGGGTGGTGAATTTCTCCACTTTAGTGATACAAAATTAAAGTTATTCTCGTTCGCCATTCTACGAAACAGCTCACCAACCAATGCAATGTTTGAAGCTCTCGATAGAGAAAGTTTTACAATTTCTAGACTTTTCCGTTATTTACTTGCCATGTCTCATAAGCGAGCTATGCAAATACTTCTTCCTTATGTTGACGATAAACTCAAAGCTCTCTACGATGCTGAAGATGAAAATAATTCCATGCAATTTGTGGATAAAAATTCATCCAAATTAGCTCATGCAACGAATGGATACAATGATGGCCATTATCATGGACCACCAAATCCTCATATCATAAGAATCAGACCAGCTTCTCCGGACGTTGGTAACAGTAGTGACTATGGAGCAGCTGGAGGAGGTTGTAATAACTCTTGGAATAATCTGAATTTCAAAAAACGGACTCATGTCAATCGAAATGGTGAATATTCGGATCAGAGTAACGATTCACGAGTAACTTCTGAGAATGATCGAGAAATTGCTTCTCTGGAGAGAGATCTTGAGGTGCCTTACTGTGAATTGTTAGCGGCAACTGATAATTTCAGTGAAAGTCGACGAATAGGAAAAGGAGGTTTCGGTGTAGTTTATCGAGGAACGTGGAAGGGAACGGAAGTAGCAATCAAAAAATTAAAAGGATGTGACAACATGTAAGCATTTCTTTCGTTCATTTCCACAGTAGATTGTTAAACGTTTATTTATTTCAATTTTCTGAAGAGGTCAAGCCAGGAATGAACTGCGAGCACTAAATCGATATCGAATCGATAATATACTTCCTATCTATGGAATTAGTACTGATGGTCCTGAGGCCTGCTTACTTTATCAATTCATGCCAAACGGCTCACTGGAAGATCGGTAAATAATTAATCAATTTTTGCGACCAATTAAACCTAATACAATCTCCATTTTACAGTCTTCTGTGCAAAAAAGGCACACCACCTTTGACATGGGAGCAAAGAGCCAACATTGGCGAGGGATTAGCCAAAGCATTGAATCTTCTCCATTCTCTTCGTGGCGAGCCATTGGTGCATGGAGATGTTAAGAGTGCCAACGTTCTATTAGATTCTCAATTCCAATGTAAATTAGGAGATTTTGGCCTCGCGAAACAAATGATAGTGTCTCAAAGATTCGGAGCTGCAACACATCTCACAGTTGAATCAGTCCATGGAACTTGTGTTTATCTGCCTTCAGAATATTTGAGAAGTAAAAGATTAAGCCCAAAGGTAGATGTGTACAGCTATGGGATAGTGATGCTCGAAATGGCTACTGGAAAGCAAGCATACGATGGTAAGAAGCATCTTCTCGATCTTCTGAAGGAAGAATTGAATGCAGGGCAAACGGATGAATCAAGAAGGGGAGCCATTCGTCTGATGGATCCAAAATTGCAGTTAAAACCTGAAGGAAGTTCATGGTTCAAAGATCTGATCACTCTAGGCATAGACTGTGTTAATAAAGACAAAAGAAAGCGTCCCGACATGGCAGAAGTGCTGAAGTTTTTCGAACGATGCAAAACCCGTGATCGTATCAGACGATTGAGTGCTGAGTTTCGTGAAGAGCCAACTGCTGTTGTTCAAAGTCAACAGACGCCTTATCTCTCAGTGCCATATAGCAATAATTTTCACTGTCGAATTGAAGGTTCAACAACCAGCGAGATTCCACCATCAGCACCATCCACTGTGCCTCAACCTTCAGAAGCCGTTCAGAAAACTCATCTCTCCTCTGATCCTCAGGAAACTCAATCCTCAATACTCAGTGATGGTGAGTGTGAAATGTTTTTAAGGAATATGTTCTTGCGGAATCGCATTCTTAGTCAAGTTTCACTTAATTATCTCTACAGGAACACAAAGTAATGATTCAACAAAGAACAATGATTCTGTTCCTACTCAAGAAGGGGCAGTTGAGGCCACTATACCACTGATCACTGAGCTGGGCATAGTGAGCAAAAGCACGGACTCAGAAAATTGATCGAAAACCTTTCCATGCTGAATTTTTTTCCATTTTACCGACATTTTTCAAGAATCTCTTATCGCAATTAGTATTCCTTTGAATTTACGGAGGATTTGTTTTTTGTTAGATTTTCTCTCTCTCTCTCTCTCTCTCTCTCTCTCTCTCTCTCTCTCTCTCTCTCTCTCTCTCTCTCTCTCTTTCTTTCAGTCGAATGGAAGTCAATACATTCGAAAAAAATCATTTTAGTTATTCGTATTTTATGTGTACTTTTGAGTATCAAGACAATTCACTACAAAGAAGTTGGAATTCTGGACTCTGTTCCAATCATCCATCTTTAGTAAGAACAGAGGAAAATTCTCGTTTGACTTATCCTGAGAATGAAGTTTTGTTTTTTGTTTTTTTCTTGTTTCGGCATGTGTGATGAAGTGAAAAAGCAATACTAAAGATGAGGAAGAAGAAGAGTTCTCTCCAAAAAACATTGTACAGTCTCTTATAAGAGCTATTTTACTCAAACTTTGGGTAGAAAGATTGTTATAATCAAATTATTAAATGATTCAAGGTTGAAATTGTCTTTACAATCATTTCTGTAAGTGGATACTTTCACAATTGATTCACAGCAAATTTACCCCTCCTTTTCCACTTCGTTCTTCTTTTCTTCAGTTTCTTTTTCTTCTTTTTTCTCCGTGTTGTTCTCATCACTGGCATTACTCGTCTATGGAAATAGAGGAAAAAAATATCGAATGAAAAAAGGAAACTTAATTCACTTATGAAGAATAAATTTACCCTTTCACCCAGAAATTTCGCTTGAAAAGCTCGAGATTTTTGTACTTTTTCATCAATAATTTCTTGTCTACGCTCTTCAGCTTTTTGAAGACGTTCCTCTAATTCTTCAGCAGTTGGAATTGATAACCTTTGCTCCTCCAGCCTGGCTAGCCTTTTTGGCGGCTGTTTCTTTGAGGAATCTTCGGAGCCATTATCTGTTGTAATGACTGGATCTAACGGGATCTCGAAAGCTACCGGCTTGGGTACTGAGGCAAAAATTTCTGATTACTTAATGAATTCTTCCATGGAATTTTAATAAGTAAATTACCTTTCTCATCCATATTCGGTGTTTCACATGTTTTAGTGGCTTTTGCCGCGCCACAACCCATTTCAAATAAATGAACTATTACTGATAGTTGTGAGTTGATTGGAAGAAAGTTCAGCAATAAAATTAATCACACGAAAATTGAGTTGATCTTGACACAAAATCAACTTGTTACTTTCACTATCAAAGTGAAACAATCACAAGTATTCATTTCGAATCATTTGAATAGTGTGAGAAGTTCAAAGAATTGTTGTCCACATTTGAAACAAGAGATTAAAAATGATTCAGGAAATGGATAAAGAAATAACTTGATGATATACAAATGGAAAAGAATCAGCAAATTGATCCAACTTGTAATAGGGAAACAAGTTCATAGCTACTAATTTTCTCGCTTTCTGTTTCATTTCTTATTCCTCTTTTTTCGCAAACTCGTCGAGTTCTCACTTGAATAGCTGAGAAAATGTTTTCGTTTACCGGCCGTATTTGAGTTTCCATGGTTCCTTTATCCTACTAGAGTAATTTCTGAGACAGAATATTCAAATACTGTGGAAAGGCCAAATCTCAGTGGACGCAATAACGGGTCAAGATGCGGAACTGAAAGTGGTGGAGGTGTTTTAGCATAATAGCAATCGATTCACTCCTCCTTCATCTGTCTCTCTCAATTGATGTCTCGCATGATCTCTATCCAATCACAGATACACATACATTTCACCCTCCACCCCCCTCGAGAAAAAAGGAGGCTTAGTTTTTGCTCCCTACAATAGTTTCTTTTCTCAGGAAAAAGAGTTTCCCCATATTGGTCACCACTACATAAATAAATCAATACTAATGGGTTTCCACAGAATGTAATGATACAACAAAAGGTGTGCAAAAAGAATTCGGAGAAACGTGAGCGATTTCTCACTTTGAATAGTGAATTCATATCTCGCTATTATACGCTTTCTTACGTCTTCAGGGATGTAACAAGTATATCAAATAAACTTAAGATATCTGTAGACAACAGAACACAAGATCAGTTTCCAAGAACGAACTTGATTGAACCTGTTCGATTACAAAAAGTTGTATGTCAAACTGTCTAGACCAACAATTGATCAATCATGAGTCTTCTACTGAGGGCTCCAAGATACTGGAAACTTCACTCTTTGTTTGAAGTAAATACATTTCGTCGAGAGATATCTCTTCTGAGTGGATGGCCTCCAGTCTTGGAATATCATTCCAGTGGTATGAGGGCCAATAAGGCTTATATTTTCGGGTGTAAAGCTTCTTGATACGTTCAAATGATGGAGAATCTTCTTTTACTCTCCTCAGCAATGAAGCTAATTCGGTCCAAGCATCAACATTATCTTTGTTTTCGGAGTAATCGATAAATTCCATCATCAATTCGGTTCGTCTTTTTAAATCCAAAATATCTGATTTGCTTATTTCCAAAATCAGAGGATCATTGGGAGCATATTTTGATATCGATATTGCACATTCTCTGAGTAATTTTTCGTCCTCTCGAGACCCAGAATCAAAACGGTCTGTAGAGTAAGGGGAACAGGAAGAAGGATGAATTAAATTTTCCTATTCCACTTTCAAGGGCTAATTGGGGCAATGAGAAAGGATAAGATTTCCACAGAGCAAATGTTCTCGAAAGAAATGGCAGCAAAATCGCAGTACTCAAAACATCCCTATCACCTAAAATTGAGAGCTCTAATGGGTTTTAGTGATTCATTTAAAATATTCTGACTTTTCATCTGACTAACTGTTGATAAATTATTTTTCTAGATAGAACTTTCAAACACATCTAATTCAATCGATCTTCATCAACTAAAATTGAGAACAAAAAATCAATGATAACAAGCTTTTCGTTATCAATTAATTATAATTCTTTTTGATAAGTTATTCAAATTTACCAATCAAATTTTTCTTGCCTCTGTATTGGAAAATTATCCCCTCACATCGCAAAAAAATTATCTCTCCATTTCTCACCGATAAATCTGTAGAGATAAATATAGACATTCAGATTAGTTGGATTTTTTTTCTTGTAAGTGACAAGACATTCTCTTGCCTCTTCGATATTTTTCTTGAAAAATAGCAAGTCGAGCAGAGGAGGAATGATCAGATCAAAAGGACCAGGTTCATTATTAATGATCGTCTTCATTCGCAGTGAAATCTGGGATGCAAGCATTTCCAGGCCTTCGTCAGAATCGTTACGCCAACATGAAGAATGTGAATCATAAGCCTCTTTCCTCCAGGAAATATAATCAAGAATCGAAAAATAGGCAGATGCAAGGCGCTCTATCACAATAAAGTCTTGATGAGTAAAATTACGGTCCAAGTATCGTGCTGATCGTACAACAAGATCTTGTTGAGCTGCTTCAAATTGATGATTCATAAAATAGAATGCCAATAATTCGAGAAGTACTTCAGTTTTCAAGCATTGAGAGGAGAAAAACAGAAGCAAAAGACTAGTTAAATTGTGATCAACTTGCACTGATCCATTGTCTAACTGTGATTGAACCACAATCATTGAACCTCTAAACAGAGCATCCGAAGCCATCCCTTTTTCACTGGCCAAAATGGGTAACATTCGCAGACAATCGGTCAAATTGTGGGAACACAGGTAATCAGCAAATTTGGAGCACAAAAAAGTGCTCGACAATGGACGACACAGCGGTTTATCATCAATTAAATATACTTTCTCCAAAAAAGTTCTCCTAAAACGCTTCGGCAATACTGGTTTCAATGTTTTTCCCTTTTTTCGGCCCCTTTTTGGTCCTTCTTTTTCGCACTCTTGATCGGCCTCTTGTTCTTCCTCCATCTACCTGCGATTGGCAATTCAATGACCACCACTCAACCGTACCACACATGAGGAATTAATCAATCAGAACAATCGAAGCACACACATAAAAACACACACACACCTTAACCACGTGTTTAACACATTGTTTTGATTAAAAGTTTCCACATTTTAAAGTGTATTTAAATTGGATCAAAAATTGAAACATTTTTTCTCAATTTAAATGCGGTATCAGTCTACACATGCGCGGTGAAAAAAGCGCCTCTTGCGGACATTGTTATGTAAACGTAAAGATTTTTTTTTTTTGACTTGTTCTTCAAAGAGAGAGTGAAAAATCATGGATTAATTCTCGTTAATTTTGTTGATGTTTTTTTTGGATGATTTAATTAATCGTCTTCTACTTGTAGGGATTAGAAGTAGAGATTTTGTTCATCAAGTGGGAGAGGATAAATTTTTTTCCACTTTTGATTAAATAATTGACTGTGACTGTGACTCTCTGTCTGTGTGTGTGTATATCTCTCTCTCTCCCTCTTTCTCGGAGTGTGTGTAAAGTGTTTAAATGATGAGTGATGAAGAGAAAGATATGGATATCGAGTCTGATGTAAGTTGATTTTGGTTTTTTCTTCACTTTGATTCGCTAACTGATTCGTGCAATTTCGCTTGGTTGTTAATTGATGAATTGGCCGAATGATGTAGATTGTGTCTATTCTTTTTTAATGAAGATGCTTGCCTTTTTCTCGCTATTCTTTAGGCAGACAAGAGAGCGCATCATAATGCCTTGGAACGGAAAAGAAGAGACCACATTAAGGATAGCTTCTCAAGTTTGCGCGATTCCTTACCTTCTTTACACGGAGAAAAGGTTCGTCTTGATAATACCCACAAATTTGTGTTTTAAAATTGTTCACTCCATCATCGTGCCTCTGTGTGTGTTTGTAGCTAATTGTTCTTGTTCTCCTTCAACCTTCTGTAATCCTAAGGCTTCTCGGGCACAAATTTTGAAGAAAGCTGCGGACTATATTCAATTTATGAGAAAAAAGAACAGCAATCTTCAACAAGATATCGATGACTTGAAAAAACAGAATAAAGTGCTGGAAGAACAAAGTAAGTTAACTTAAATGGGAGAAAAAGAATTATCAATCTGATTGTTTCCATCTATTCCGATCTCCAGTCATGGCTATCCAGAAAACGAAAGAAGCTTCAAGAAATGAATATGAAGACTAAAATTATAAATAATTAATAATAATATCAACAATATCATCTCAAGTAATGAGAAAGATAACATTTCCTATCTGTAAAATCGTGACTTTGGATGAGCATGAAAAAAGAGAAAAAAAATTTCGTTGTTGAATCAGCATGAACAACACAAAATCGGAGAGAAACAGGAGGAAAGAAAAAAACACACACACTCCCAGGTGAATCTACGCAAAAATATTAAACTGTGAGATTTACTATGTCGATTAACTCTTTATCCACAAATGACCATGAATAAAAAGTTCAACATGTACCAATGAAAAGCATTCCCTAAAACTTATCGAGAATACTTTTTCACTTCTCAACCTCAGAACGCTTCAAAATTTTTTCATCTCGAACTTCTCTTGTTGATACTGTATCCCGCAAGACAGCGTCACAATCTACGTGAATCTATCGATAATTTTGAGTGACATCTTGCAGGGCAAACTTATTGAATGTAAAAAATTTTCAGAATTTGAATTCCAAAAGAAAATATTTACATAACTTCATGCACCATGAAATTTTTGAGATGAGATTTTTTTCTCTCATTTGAACATGGATAATGATTGACAAAAGTTGATTATTTCTATTCTTTTTTTGATTATAATTATCGAAGTCATCACATGAATCATCATCATCATCATGAAACTCCCTCTCTCACGATATGGTAAAGAGAGAGCTTAACTGATGAGTGAGTCACATTTGAGTTGAAAACAAAAACATTAACAACAGCTGTCTTGTGTTGATGTTAAATCAATTTGGGATAGGTTTTGTGTGATGCTTTATTTTCTCAACAAGACTGACTGTATGGTAGTGTGATTCTCATTGGTATGAGTAGTGATAAAAGTTGCGGTGAGATGACGGAAACAGAACCATCCAAAAGTGAGCCCAAATCTTTGGATGCTATGATTGACGATGCCCAAAATCTGCTCGATCGACTGGCCAAAGATGAAGAAGCTGCCAATGAGATGTTAATCAAAACTCATGTTCTCAACAACACCATGATCGGAATAAAAGAGGTGAGATGGTTGAGAATTGTGACCATATGATTTTCAATCTCACACACTATTCAATAATGTTCTGTATTTGAGTTTGACATTTATTTTGCTTGTTTAATTTCCAGTATAAAAAGACAATCAAAGAGCTAGAAGATGCTGCCACAACTAGGCCAGAACGAAATTTCAAAATACTTCCCGAGAGTGCTGATCTTGATACACTGCGTAAAGAAAATAAACAACTAAAGATAGCCTTAGAAGATCATCAGTTTGTTTTGGAACTTGTGATGAGTAAATACAGGCAACAATTCTGCAAACTCATGGACATCAGACAAGCTAATCGATTGACTCAACCACTAGAATCTACTTGCCCTACTCATACGATCGATTTACTTTCCAATCGTATCAGTGAGATGGCAAATGTGATGAATAATGCTGCAAGATCTGATGAAGAGGTAAATCTCTATATAAGAGGAAAACTAATCGGTCTGATCCGTGAGAATAAGTGCCTGAAAGAGCTTGTGAAAGCGGGCTTACAATCTAGCTCACTACAGGATAAAGATCTGCCTTCAATGATCAGCAAGTTAAGATTGAAATTTTAATAGATTTATCATTGTCAACTATTCCAGAGCATAAATTTTTTATTTAAATGATTTATTATTACAAATGAATGACCACGTTCTAGCGTTCCCTTTGTAAACTTTTAGCTTCATTAAGACAAAATTGTTCATGAATGTTTCCATTCATCATCTTCGTTCATTATCCTCAAGTTTTACAAGAGAGAGAAATTTACACATTTACTTCTTTAGTTCGATACAAAACCAATTGACGGAAACATTTCGCGATCAATCATAGGATCTCAAAAATATTGACCAGAAGGTTTCAAATTGGCTTTCGAAAGTTCTATCTTGGCTCATGAGAGTAATTTGACGCAGTACCTTTCTGACCCTCTGTGATAGAAAATCCAGGCTGGAAGGCTGGATTTACTTCTAACCCATACCAGGATGGCTTCTCTATGGTTTGACTTTCGATAAGTTGATTTTCAGAACCACTAACTAATTCATCTTCATCTTCATCAGTATTATTTTCATCCTCCATCAACGGCTCTTGGTTCCAGGTAACTCCACCATAAGATGTTTTGATTCCACAGAGTATCAAATACTCGGAATAGGTGAGGATAGGAATGTGAAGTTCCAAAGAGTCCAGGAAAGAGGTACAATTACAGGAATTAATGAGAACAAAAGCGTCCAGATAAGAGAAGTTGCCCAACTTACAGGCATCGGTTGAGTGAAATAGTAAAATTTTGAAAATCTTGTGCTTTTTTAATTTGATCTCTTGAATTTTATCAAGATACTCATCCAACGAAGGAAAAGAATTGGTAAATATGAATCCAACTGAAACTGATTTCTTATGTCTAAGCTTTTCAATTAAGGAAACTCGTTTCCCCAGCTCTCTTGACTTTGAACTTTCAATCACATTTCGAAACTTAGGATCGATGAAAATTGTGCCCAAAAGTCTCAAATTGAGATTTCTAGTTGATCCAATGTAAAAAATATTACTGTATTCTTCCGGTTGCTTCTCACATTTGAAATGTCCTAGATATCCACACTGTCCATTGATGTCATCGTGAATCAAGCATTTTACTGAATCTGGAAAGTGCCAATCATGTGAATATTTGATCAGTTTGCCAACTTCACATGTGACAAGTTCCTCACTCAATTTCTGAACGAGGCTCAAGTAATTAGTATCATACAGAATGAGCTGCCCACAATCAGCATCACTTATTTTGGAACGTATAGTTTGAACAACAAACTCGGTTTCACTCGATTCGAGATGATTTCCGAAAATGAAAAGTACCGGAAGTGTAGGCAAAGAACTTTCGAACGGAGCAAGACAAGTTCGATCGAATCGAATGATCGAGTCAACAGCTTCTAATCCAAGGTGGAGAGGAGAAATATAATCAACAGAACATGAATCTGAAACAATCACAAATAATTTAACACTTTCTGGTTTACATGCATCTTGTAAACTTTTCTTCAACCATGTAACATCCTTAAAAAAGCTCTTCTCTACCTGAAGAGCAACATTGTTAAACTTATTGGACACAATCCATCGAGCACATTGATCGATCTGATAGAAAAATTCGCGAAACATTATTCGAATTTTTCAACACCGATCATTATTCATTCTCTGAACATTCATCCAAGAATGTCGATTCGCACGTGGCTAACTTTGTATCATCACAAAAATTGCATCAGCATTTCTCGAAAATACATTAAAATCATACAGAAACACGTGCTTTTTTCTCTTTAATTGCTAGTGGCGACGTCTTTTCCCCAGTTCGAATTCATTTCCGATATTTTCGTGTCGATATTAATCATGATGAATATTTTTCCGATCAGAACTTTTCACGGGAAATTTTCCCTCCTAAGATGTACTATTGTTAGATGGTAGTTCGCGATCAACAAAGTTAATCAAAAATGAGTTGATAAAGGTTGACGTCATGTGTGTGTGTGTGTTCTTTACTGTTGATCAAATTTCAGGGAAATGGAAAAGGAAGTCGGGAAGGAAAAATTGAAATCAAAAGATGGGGGGAAATCTTCATATCAGAATTTTCGAGAATTTTAAATTTTAAAGTAAGCTGAGAGATGTCCCCTTATTTGGTTGGAGATAATGGAGGTCTTTTTCGGGTTTCACACATCTCACAAATATCGATGGCTGGATGATTTTTGAATGTACATGCTGGACATATCCAAACGAGGTAATCATCACTCACGAATTCGATCATAGTCAGTTCCAAGTTGATGGGCGATAGATCTTGATTCTCAGGCTCAATGAAGCCGGAATCTGGTGTATCTTGGCTGTAGATATTGTCAGCAAATTGTTCACCATTCGATTCGTCATTGAAGAAAACTTGGCCATTCTCATGAACCAAGTGTGAAGTACTTGACAAACTTTGGCTATTCAAAAGAAGACTTCCTGCACTCATTAAGGATTGTGATGATGATTCGGTCGGAAGAAGACCAATCTTTCTGGGAAGAATTTTTCCATCATAAGTATTCACAAGATAATTTAGACAGAGATTTTGAGTTTTCAGACTCTGTATTTGATTCGTCAAATCATCAATAATTTCTTTTTCTTCCAAGGTGAGGGTTGTCATCGCACTTGAAGTTGATAGCATAAGAAGTTCTATCTGTGGAATACGATTACCTCTCATCGATTGAAGAAGTTTATCGAGTTTTCGAGATTGATCCCTCAAAAATTCCAACTTTTCCATTCGCTGCTGATCGTCCATAGAACCATTGGTATGATCGACGACATTCGTAGGAACGGGAAGAAGTTCAGCCATTTCCATGCTAAGAAGTTGTGAGTTGGAATCCTAAGAATTCCTACTTAAGTGAAGCATTAAAGTTTCTTCATTCACTGAAATACAACTGTACCATAATCCTAGGCAACATAATCAAGGAGTGAGTCAAGCAGCATGAACAAACACCAATGGATGGTGATTCATCCTTATCGACGTTACCGATTATCATTTACAACATTCTTGCTGACTCAAACATTAGCGATTGTGTAGTCTGCATACCAAAATATTCTGATAACTAATTTGAATCTCCTCTTCCAAAAGCCATTCAATTGTTCAGATTATTGGAGAATTTCTTGAAAAATATGCAAATCTTGATTGAAGAATTTTTTATTTCTTTCCTCTGATAATCACTCTGTTTGAAATGCATTTCGACTTGTTGATATCCTCTTCATGTGTTTCGGCCTGTCATTAGGATTTGAATTTATGGCTCAAAAATACTCATTCCAATTTCGATTTTTGATTTCTAATCTCTAGGACAGAAATTTACTTGAGGAGCTATTCTGGTTAAATGATTCAATGAAATTTTGACACTTTATTCAAAATAAGATGGAAATCCAAATATGGCGCCTCGTTTGAGTTCAAATTTAAAGTTCTGAACCAAAGTGTCCAAGGCATGTTCTAGGCATGTCGAAATAAAAATTGAAGATTTCATCAGCTCAAGTCTTGATTCTCGAGGCTAGAACAAAATCAACTCTCTAACTAGAAGTACAGTAAGATAAAGAGGCTGTAAGGGTGAAGTTGTGTTGTTAAGCAGTTTTGAAGCAAAATTTTTCAACTATCAATTGCGAAACTTGGTCATAAGGTTTCTCAACACGATGTTGAGTGCTAGTAAAATTCTTTTCTTTCTGATTTTGCCTCATCTTTTGTGTCTCAGTGTTTCTAATGGTAAATATTTACGACCACTTTCGATTAATGAACAATGATTTCCTCTTCAACCATGTAAATTCTCTTCTCCTTAGAACGTCCAAAGCTTTTCACTGATCAATTGCTCAAATTCAACAAAAAAACTGGCGAAGCTGTACTCTTAACCTGCAAGATACAGTCCGGAAGTTTGCCTGTCAAATTCGAGTGGTTCAAAGATAATGTACCTGTGCAAACATCGAAGAGGATCTTAATGGACTCTTCTCAGAGAAGATCTGATTTGGAGCTCAATTCTCTTGAGTCTAGTGACACTGGAAACTATTTGTGTAGAGTCAGTAATGAGTTTGGCAGCGATACTCTCTCAACTGATCTCAGCGTACAAGGTAAGTTGAAAAGTGATATGAATTATGTTGAACCAGGATTGAATTATGTATGATGGTAATTAACTTCCAATTCTCTAGGACCACCTCGCTGGACAGTCAAACCAATAGATATTCGAGCAAATCCAAGGGAAACAATTACTATCAAGTGTGCTGGAATTGCTTATCCTCTTCCCATAGTAGTCTGGAGACGAAAAAAAGGTTTGCAAAACTCAATTATTGTGATCGATTATTTTATTTTCTCGATTGTTTTTCGAATAGATTCTGAATGGTTGGATCTCTCGGACAGCTCAACATCATTCTTCATATCATCAGAAAATGAAATAACTGCCAGAAATGTTGAAAAAGAGAAAGATGAAGGCAAATATGCCTGTGAAATATCCAATGGAATTTCTCCCAATCTTTGGGTAGACTTTGAAGTAAAAGTTTCAGGTAAGTTATCCTATTCCATGAAAAAATTTTGGTGCTTTCGAGTTCGTCATTGTATTATTATAAATAATGTGTCTTCCATCAATCTTTGGATTGAGGGAAAAATTTTTATATTGAGTACTTATATGAAGAATGTTGTTAATAAAATTGAAAACTTTTTTGTTCAACCCGTTATTCTAGAAAATGTCTCTTTAAGTAAAGTGGAGGAATTGTTATCTCTTGATGAGATGTTCAAATATTATGGTGATTTTATTTTGGCAAACATGTCTAAGCTTCCTTTTCCGATTTACTATATTGAAGGGCTTTCCATTTGCTTATTTACGATTCGGAATCATGAAATTATCATCATCCTTATTCATAATAACTCCATCTACTCAGCTGGTGCTGAGGTGCTCACGATTATCTGGATTTACAACAGCTACGAGAAATCACTCTTACTCATCAGAGAATAAGATTTGGCGTCATTTATACGGTTGTGTAAATTCAGTCATACATTAAGTCTTGTTATCTCACACAGTAATTAACATGAAACTGTTTGCTCTTTCGATGGTAAAGTTCCAGTTAGAATTGGTATGATTGTTCTACGAACTGGATTGGCTAAAATTTTGTGACAACTTAGTATAACAGAGGATCAATATTGTCTGCTTTTCTCAACTGAATCGCAAAATTTTTCGACTGATTGTTTGAACTCGATTTCGTTGACATTCCAAGATTCAAAAGTTACACCAATTTCCTACTCACTTTTGGATTATACTCTTTTTTCTCAGAATTCTGTGATCATCTCTAAAGGTAAAAGAATTAAACCTTTGTCAATTGTTTTAATAATCTAGATGGAAGTGATAGTTGCTTAGTGAAGCATTGCAGAGCCTCGTTTTCAATGACAACATCCGACGATAAAATAGTGAGAGAGAATAAAAATATGAGTGAGGATTGCACAAAAAATTTCTTGTGAGCTCTATCAGCATCAATTTGGAAGTGAAATCAAAGTTTTATTATCAATTAAACCCATATTCTGTTCTAATTGAAACCATCCAGCCACCAATTTTCACCGTTATTCGAATTTATTTGAAATCTGTAGAAAAAGTTTCAATTCCAAATGGCTCAACAAACTCCGTATCCACCAGCTAATCCTCCACCCTATCCTTATCCTGAGCAACCTTATAGCCCAGGATTCAAAGGCGAGCCTGATATTCCCGCTCCAGGTAAAGTATCGAAAAAAGTTTCTAGGCTCAAATTTATCAACCAATCATACAATTTTTACATAATTATCTCTTCCCCATTACAGAGCCACATGATATTGTTTTCGGCGAGGAACCCATATGTGTTCGATGTCCGCATTGTAACCTCGCCGTTGAATCGAAAATTGATCCTGAGACCGGGAAAGTTACATGGCTGTCGTCAATCGGATGTTTTCTTTTAGGTGAGTTTCTCAGTTTCAAGTGGGCTTCGTTCATGAACTTATTATCATTTTTTCTTGTCTTATATTAATATGATATGATTCGTTGCTCTCACACAAACATCATTAAAGGTGGACTTCTCTGCTTTTGGCTTCCATTCTGCTGGAAATGCACAAGAGATGTTAAACATACCTGTCCTCGATGTGGTCGTGAACTTGGTTTCTATCGACGATGCTAGATACTGTGGAATTCATTTCCGGAACTTTTCTCGTAGCAAGTTTTGTTAATCATTCTCTTGTCTATCCGTGACAATCTGTTTTGAATATTTCTGCTTATTCCATAAAATTCAATCAATTGGCAGTAAATAAATTATTAAGAATATTATTATAAATAAATTGTATTCATTGCTTGACAAATGATTAGATTTCCAAAGTTCACAAATAATTCTTCGATAAAATGGATTAAAAAATTTAGAATCAGAAATTATTTAAGATGATGATGATCTGAATATTGGTTCAAGAGCTGCTCGTGGCTTTTGCTTTGCTTGTGAGACAAGTGTAAAAAAATTATTCAGTTTCTTGGCATCTCAACTTTATATTTCTTGATTTCAAAGCGTAGCTTGTAACGTGATAATTGCTCATCTAAGCTAGTGATAGGAGCAATTTTTTCATTGATTGACTCAATTCTCTTAAGGTTTGGACCTTTTTTGAACTTCGATTGCCTGAACTATTTCGAGACAATTTAGAGCTGTATTTTATTGATTCAGTTTGATTTCCTTCCCCGTCTGAAATGGAGCAATGGTTGATAACTTCTCGCGTCAATAAGATAGTTGCATGGCAATTTTCGATGACTTTTGATTAGATGCTTACATCAATTACCATACTGGGATGAAGTCTGATGAAATGAGATACCTGTATTGACAATGACTGTTTTTCCTGGAAAAACAAACTTTATCGCATCTGTCATTGAACAATCTTGCGCTTGATTCACAGTTTCTTGGTCTGTTGTCGATGCTATGGGATTAAAAAATCCACTCTCATCATCAAGAGAGTTACTGAAATTTTTGCTTCAATTATAGTGATTTTACGAATCAATTCCGCAAAAATGTCTCAAAAAAATCTTCAATCTCAGTCTACAAGTGCAACTCAGCCACCTTCTCCTCCATTCAACCCACTAGGTAAAGTATTCAACTCTTTCTCTTAATTGTAGAAGGAATGGTGTGATGAAAGATTAATCCAAATATTCTCTCTCCACCTCAACAGGACCTCAAGAAATAGTGTTTGGCCCGGATCCAATGTTCGTCCGATGTCCACAGTGTAGTCAGGCAGTACAATCGAAAACAGAGTTTATCAACGGTAAAGCAACTTGGCTAACTTCAATCTATTTTTGGGTTCTTGGTAAGTATCGTGGAGAATTCTTATCAAATATAGGCTGTATTGAATTTTAACATAATTCTATGTACCTCTCTCTCTTCTAAGGTGGAATCTGCTGTTGTTGGTGTCCTTTCTGTTGTGAGTGCGCCAAGGATGTCAAGCATTCTTGTCCTCAATGTAATTGTGAATTTGGTTTTTACCGACGATACCAATGAACCCATAGTTTTTATTATATTATATTTCCAAGAAAAGCAGCTACATAGTTCTGAGAACCTTCCACATTCATTCAGATGTTCATTTTTTATTTAATCATTCTAATAAAATTGAGAGCTATCTTTTCTAGCTCCCCAGTGAATTGTAGCCTCATAATGTAATTAGCGATTGGATGTAAACATTTTTCTCGAAGAGAATGATTAACACAATCGACGATTATCTCAGATAGCTAAAATTAAACTGCAAAACTAGATAAACTTAGAAAAACTCTACATTTTGTGATAAAAATCATATCCGATAAGAAAACTTGAAGAGAAATCACGGAAATGAAGTCTCAACAAGTGCTCCTAAGTGAAGTATTGTGCATGATAGTATCGATTCTTCAAAGAGAAAATCGCTCATTGAAAATATGAACAGTCGACATATTCACTGTATCCTTGCTCAACGGTCACTCATATTCCTGATCTGAAATTTTGATTAAAAATATTTCAAGTATATATGGTATGTTGGAAACTTTCATCAGCTCAGATTTTTTTCTTGCTCCCCAGTGACGACTTCTTCAGCTCGGCTCAAAAAAGTTTGACAAGATTCAACAGTACAAACTGAGTGAAATTTTTCTTACTCAACTTGATGCTAAGTTTGTCAGCGAACTCAATTGTGATGATATTGATAGGCAAACTGGGTCATAATGTTGCTGAAAAAAATGATCCCGACAACATGTCGATTTCACTTGTTTTCCCGCGTTTGCCAAAATGTGACCAATCACTTGTTAATTATTCGATGGTAAAGTTCCAGTTAGAATTGGTATGGTTGTTCTACGAACTGGATTGGCTAAAATTTTGTCACAACCTAGTATAATATTGTCTGCTTTTCTCAACTGAACCACAAAATTTTTCGACTGATTGTTTGAACTCGATTTCGTTGACATTCCAAGATTCAAAAGTTACACCAATTTCCTACTCACTTTTGGATTATACTCTTTTTTCTCAGAATTCTGTGATCATTTTTCCAGGTAGAAGAACCTTTGTCGATTGTTTCAAAAATCTAGATGGAAGTGATAGTTTATTAGTGAAGCACTGCTGAGCCTCGTTTTCAATGAAAACATCTGATAATAAGAGAGGCGGAGAGAATAAAAAAATGGGTGAGGATTGCAAGAAAATTTCTCGAGAAATCTATCAACACCAATAATTTATAAGTGAAACCGAAGTTTTACTATCATTCGAATTCATCCTCTGTTCTGATTGAAGCCATCCAGCCACCAATTTTCACCGTGTTTCGAATTTATTTGAAATCTGTTGAGAAAGTTTCTATTCCAAATGGCTCAACAACCTCCGTATCCATCAGTCTATCCTGCGCAACCAGGATTCATAGGCGAGTCTGATATTCGCGCTGCAGGTAATGAATCGAAAAAAAAATGTCAACCTCAAATTCATCAACGAATCGTACAATTTTCTACATAAGTATCTCTTCCGTATTACAGAGGCAAGTTGTGTTGAATTCGGTGAGGAACCGTTTTTTGTCCGATGCCCCAACTGCAACATCAACGTTGAATCGAAAGTTGATCCCGAGACCGGTAAAGTTACATGGCTATGGTGTATCGGGTGTTGCATATTTGGTAAGTTTTCTAGTTCAAGTGGGCTACATCCATGGGCTAATTTTCATTTTTTCTTTTCTTATATCCTTGTGAAATGATCCATCTATTTCACACAAACATTATAAAGGTTTAATTCCCTGTGGGTTGCTTCCATTCTGCTGGAAATGCACAAGAGATGTGAAACATACATGTCCTCGATGTAACCATGAACTTGGTTTCTATCGACGATGCTAGATGCTGTAGAATTTACTTTCAGAGCTTTTCTTGTAACAGTTTTTGCTTTCTCTTCTGAAAATGAACTATTTGTTTTGGAAGAAAAATTTCAAGAAAAATAAGAATTGAATAAACTATTGAGAATATTATTAAGAAAAAATTGTATACATTGACAAATAATCTTTTCTTTTCAAGTTCAAAAATAGTTCTTTGATAAGGTGTTTTGAAAATTTAGAAAATATTTAAGATGATGATCCGAATATAGTTCAAAAAGATGTTCATCGCTTTCAGACAAGTATAAATGAAATTATCTCCAAAATTTCTTGCCATCTCAACTTAATATTTATTTTAGTTTCTATGTGTGACTTGTAATATGATAATTGCTCATCTAAGCTAGTGATTTAAAAGTGATTAGGGCAATTCCCTCATTGATTGATTCAATCCTCTGGTCCTTTTTTCAATTTTGATTGGGTGAACTATTTTGGGACAATTTGGAGCAGTATTTTATTGATTCGGTTTGATTTCCTTCTCCATCTGAAATGGTTTATAACTTCTCCCGTCAATATGATAATTGCATTGCAAATTTCGATTACATTTGATTGGAGGGATAGAACAATTACCATATTAGGATGAAGTTTGATGATATGAGATACCTGTATTGACAATGACTGTTTTTCCTGGAAAAACAAACTTTATCGCATCTGTCATTGAACCATCTTGCGCTTGATTCACAGTTTCTCAGTCTGTTGTCGATGCTATGGGATTAAAAAATCGACTGTCATCATCAAGAGAGTTACTGAAATTTTTGCTTCAATTATAGTGATTTCACGAATCAATTCCGTAAAAATGTCTCAAAAAAATCTTCAATCTCAGTCTACAAGTGCAACTCAGCCACCTTCTCCTCCATTCAACCCACTAGGTAAAGTATCTGACTCTTTTTCTTAATTGTAGAAGGAATGGTGTGATGAAAAATTAATCAAAATATTCTCTTTTCAAAATTGCTCCTCAACAGGACCTCAAGAAATAGAGTCCGGCCTGGATCCAATGTTCGTCCGAAGTCCACAGTGCAGTCAGGCAGTACAACCAAAAACAGAGTTTATCAACGGTAAAGCAACTTGGCTAACTTCAATCTATTTTTGGGCTCTTGGTATGTATCATGTTCGACACAATCGCTTAATTTTTGCTCATCCTTCATTCATATTCCTGATCTGAAATTCTGGACAAAAATGTTCCAAGTACATGAGTATATGAGATCATGTTGAAAACTTTCAAACTTCATCAGCTCAGAATTTTTCTCACTTCCCAGCAAGTGGCGACTTCTGCAGCTCGACATTCCATAAAAACAATTGATACTGACAAGATTCAAACTGTGTGAAACTTTTCTCACTCAACTTGATGCAAAGTTTGTCAGCGAATTCAATTGTGATGATTTTAATTGGCTCATTTGGATCATAATGTTGCCAAAAAAAATGATCCCGACAACATGTCGATATCACTTGTTTTTCCCGCGTTTGCCAATATGTGACCAATCACTTGTTAATTAATCTTCTCTCTCTATTTTTGCTCTCGTTCAAATCGTTTTCCGTTCCAAATGATAACATTATTATCAAGGAACGTCATGATGATGATGATGATGTAAGTATAAACATATTGACTGATACTGTTCCTTTATCCATTCAAATGTACACTCTTTTCTTCGGAATTATTGTCCGTTCAAGGAGCACCAAAAATATGCATCATTTCTCATACTGATTTATCTTCGTTCTTGTCTGATTAGGATCGACAAAATTGTCACATTTGCCGAAACACCGAGTGCGATTGCACTGGAACGAAAAACCTGGAGCAGTAGTTGACTGATGAAATCCGCCCATGGTGTTGATCATCCCAAGGAGAACCATAAAATCAAGGATTACTTCTTTTTCTTCCCCTAGACATAGATTGAGTTGTCAACAATCTTGTCTGGTGAAGCGGTTTTCATTTGTTTTGTGTGTTGAGTGAAAAGAGTTGGTCTCCTGATTTTGTTTCCATCGTTTCATGATAGCCTCTTTCGACGCATGAAAATCAATTTGATCGCCAATCAAATTGCTAATTCTTATTGATCACCATGAAATCGCCATTTGATATGGGAGATTTTTCAACCCTTCAAATTGTGGGCACAGTTATCATCGCTTCAACATTACTGTTTTACATGTAAGCTCTTTGTTATCTTTGATTCACTTCGAAATTATATGCTCAATGGTTATGAATAATCACCTCCATACTCATCACCACTTGTGATAGTTGAAATAATCATCCGATTGATATTCGTTTTACCATCTTGCATCATTCAGACATGTTCGCAGAAAATATTCCTATTGGAAATCACAAGGAGTTCCCGGTCCTGATCCACTATTCTTGATGGGAAATACCTTTGATGGCTTTGGTCAGCCTCTTTTTGTGACAAATTTCAAGAACTTTAAGAAATATGGCCAATTTTATGGGTAATTTGGGTAATTTATTATCATTGCCTTTCATCAGTTCAAACTTCGTTCTTCATCTCTGATTAGTGTTTACAATGGATTGGTTCCCTCTCTGGTGTGTGGTGATCCTGAGATGCTTAAAAACATTTGTGTGAAAGATTTTTACGCTATTCCACAATCATTCAATGTGGTCTACTTACATCCGGTTGAGAGAGATTTCCTGATCAATATTCATGGCTCAAAGTGGAAGCGAATACGATCACTAATATCGCCCACTTTTTCATCTGGAAAGCTCAAAAAAATGTTCGAATTGATGAAGTTTTGTATCACTGACGCAATGATAGAGCTTGATAAGATGTCTGATAAAGATGGTTCATTCAACCCGAAAAATTTTTGGGGAAGATACAATATGGATCTGATCGCTCGATGTTGCTTTGCGGTCAGTTTCAATGCAAAAGATGAAAATGATCCATTGTTACGGAATTTTATCGAATTTTTTCAAGGTAGCCCACTTAAACTGTTGGCTATCGTTACGATGCCTGAATGGATTGTGAAGCTGCTTCGAATCAGTTTATTTCCTGCTAAAAACTTGGAATTCCTTCGTGATCTTACTCTACAACTCATCGAAAATCGAAAAAATGCTAAGAATGAGACCTTCAATGACTTTTTGCAACTCTTGATTGATAGTCGAGTGGATGAGGAAGTCAATGAAGATATTGTCCAGAATAACACAGATCTACCAAAACAAAATAAGCTCACATCTGAAGAAATAGTTGCTGCAAGTGTTATTTTTCTGGTTGCTGGTTATGAAACTACGAGCACTCTTTTGACATGGGTTTGCTATCGTCTTGCCTTGAACCCTGATGTACAGGAGAAATTGTACCAAGAAATTATCTCCACTAAAATTACTGATTATGATGAGCTAACATCTCTCCAGTATCTTGACGCTGTTATCAATGAAACTTTGCGAATCGATCCCCCAGTGGCAATGTTCCAGAGAGTTCCTCATCAAAATTATCGAGTACCTGGACACGATTTCATCATTCCAAAAGGTTCACTGATAACAGTACCCACTTACAGCATTCATCATGATCCGAAAAACTATCCAAACCCAGAGCTATTTGATCCTGATCGTTTCTTACCTGGAAACAAGGATTCAATCAAACCATTCTCTTTTGTACCTTTTGGAGCAGGACCTCGAATCTGTATTGGAATGCGATTTTCTCTGATCAATGCAAAATTGTCACTCGCAACATTATTGACCAAGTTCCGATTGGTTCCAGTCAGTGAAACGTTGGAAAAACCAGAATACGATGTTGGAACGATTCTGCTTTCGAGTGATAAGCTCAGAATTGGATTGGAGCGACGAAATTGAGATAAAACTGCCAATGGAGTTCATAACTCTGATACTTTGACAAGCAACCATTGATTTTTATTGTTCTCTCTTACTATTAATCCCACCATACTTTACATTTAAAAATAGAGAATGTAGAGATGATATAACAGATGATGTTATTTGCAGCTTCTCATCCAGAAACTCGTGAATTATCTCCACACTCTCTTTGAAGAAGACTGTGTCTCAGTGAATTTTTTCATAGAATTTTATACCCGAACGATTTATTACCATATTCTTCTCTAAATCCTAATAATTGATATGTTTATAGTTAACGAGAACCTAGTTCTACTCATTTCCTGTGATTGGTTTATCATTGGATAGCTTTATCTTATGCATCAGAATTCATCTGGCTGAAAACTCATCATGTAGAGCATTAGTTTTTTGATAACTTAATAAAACAAAAATTTCTTGAATGGTTTGTTAACGAAACATCAATAAGATTTTTCTTCAATGTATTCTATCGAATACGCGGTATTGGTAGTCTTTATCAGAGCGCTTCGTTTTAATACAGGAAAAATTGAAAGTTCTGAAGGATCGAGAGAAATACATCATAGCATTTTCGAAACTTCTTGCTGAAGTATTTCCGGGACTTATTCGAGATGCTTTGATAATTGATGTAACATAATCGCGACAAGTGAAAGAGATCAGAAGAGGATTGGCTGATCAATTGAAAACAGTCTCGTTAGAATCTAGTAAGTTACAAAATTAACTTTTATTAGCCATTCTTAATCGATTGTTTAGATGGTTGGAAACAATGAAGCTGAGAATGAGGCCAAATCCCGACCTAAATTAGATTGTGTGAGCAATCAATCGAGTAACATGTGATCAGCTGACGGACTCACGTACTGCAAGTCTCTGATATACCATCAATGTGTGCAGATCTCTTTAATCGAGACAGTCTGAAAAACTTTTTACCCAAAAGAAACGGAAATGAATCTAAACTGGAGCAAAAATTTTTTTCCCTCTCTTTCTCACTTTCTAATTAACTTTTCTAGTGAATTTTTCACCCGTTTTTGTTTCCATTTCAAAATCAAACAAACTGATTCAAGCCAATGCAATCTCTCTCTGATTTAAACATTGAATCTACTCTCTCATGAAGCGAGAGGCGAAACAAAAAGTAGATCAAAGTCTCAGCAAAATTACATTGAGCTATCCATAATCAACCTCGATAGACACTGAACACATGAGTTTTGCTTCAATTTCTCTCTCTCTCTCTCTCTCTCTCTCTCTCTCTCTCTCTCTCTCTCTCTCTCTCTCTCTCTCTTTCTCTCTCTCTCGGTTTGATTGAGATGGAGAGAGAGAGAGAGAGAGAGAGAGAGAGAGAGAGAGAGAGAGAGAGAGATGAAAAAAGAATTATATACATGCTATAGAAAATGGTGCTATCGAGCGTCACCGAGTGTCACTCATCCATCTCCAAAAGTCCAATTGAATCGACAGATCAGAGCAAATTCGCACTGCCTTTTCTGCTACCTTTACTAATACCAGTATACTACACTATACTAGTATTGAATACGAACGGAAACAATGGACCGTTACACAACATACACACACAAAAACATTCGTTATTAATGCCATTTGCTTTCCCGTCTATCTCTTTCTCCCTGTAATGACTTTACTTTCGAGTAATGATCTTTCCCTTCTTTTCTCTCTCCCAAATCAACAGTTAACGCTCACCGGACAATCAAATCTGCACTCTAGCCTTTAGTCTCCGACCCAACAGGTCACTGAGGGGAGTGGAGTCCAGGGAAAGGCTCCCATAGAGGTGGAAGTAGTGGTAGTAGTGGTGGTGGCGAAAGGACAAGCGATGAGTGGCGGTAGAAAAAGCCTAAAAGTCGACTAAAAACCATAGACTACATGTGGTTTGGAAGCTATCAGGTCATGTGGTGTGAGATGATGAAGAGAGAAAGAAAGTCGATCCCCATTAAAACTTTTCTTTCTCTGTGAACCTTTGGCCACAATCGGCGTTCCCATAGGCCTGGTGGATAGGGCCCTTTTATTTGATTGCCTAACACAGTAACAATACATCACCATAATGACCCCTAAGAACTGGCCTCTTCCACCCTCAACCTTTAGGTTAACTACTGTACCTGAAGATTGTTTTGTGGGTCTGATTGCTGGGCTGGCTAGATTGTTATTGTTACATGATATTACCTTTCTCATTCCCTCTCTCTCTCTCTCTTTGAACATAGATACTAGGTGATTTAGAGTAAACATCGAACTGTGGCTGCTGGCCGATTGTTGGTCGTAAAATGAACAAGACTTCCGAACGTGTTCGACACCCAAGTGATCACGGTACACAATCAGATAATTATAGTGATAAAACCACAATACATTGGGATTTTTTTTCTATGTATGTATCTATGTCCAGATTTGATGATCTCTGATCTGGCCTGAGATTGGACACACAATAGGTAATGGTTGAATCTTGATTACCGATGTGAAGCAAAGGACCTTTACAATTAGCAATGTGAATAGAATCGAAAAAGAGACATTACAAAGATTCGATTTCTGAAAATGACAAAAAACCTAACAATTCGAGATTCTTTGCATTACCATTTGCATTTATTCAGTTTGACAGTAATAAAGCTTTATTTGCATATTTTTTGGCTTATCTTGAGCTCAAGTTCGAACAACCAAAGTCCAAAAAAGACTGATTTTTGGCTTGTTAACTTGGCGTTTTTTTTTCAGGGACAACTTTCACATGCACATATATGATCACAATTACATAGACATCTGTATCAAAAGTCATTTCAAGATCAATATTGTGGACTATTTTGTTTGAGTGATCGGTTCGTTCAACCTGTAGAAACAAAGCGAAAGTGTCTTGAATTATTATCGTGACTTTTTGGATGCTGCAAAGCTGGCCTAATACATCAATCATCCAGATATGTCCATGATCTTGGAATTGAACATTGTACAATTGTGAACAAAAAGTTTCCATGATCATGTGAGAAGCATCAAGGTGAACATAAGCTCACCTCTGACATAAACTTCACTGGTGATTGAATATGCTAAACACGTACATAGCCTTAATTGAGCAGGGTTAATTAATTGTCTATGCATAATGTCCATCAATTCCGATTGATGAGTTCATTTGTTCTTCATACACTTGCTCAACGTTACATACACATTTCGTCAATTCAAGATCTTATCCGATCTTAATTGAATTGCTGAATGTTACCGATTCCCAGAGAATCGTGCATTTTTCAACACTATCTAAGGTTTCATCATCAGTCAAGCTTCAGGAAATCGAATTCAATCCCAAAATGAATATGTTTGGAATATGAGTGATATAACGATGATTCTTTTTTTCTGTTCCCATCGTAAAGCTGAAGATGATGTATTCTGATGAATTCCAATTGAGTTCATGAATCCGTATACATCTACAATGACCACTGAAAATCTACTAATGAATTTGCAATCAGTAATCTTGATCGAAAATAATCGCAAAGATTGTGGCCACAATCCATCGAATGGATCTCTTTCTTCAACACTACTTCAACTCTTTGCTACTCAGATTATTCATCTCGAAACGATTGAATGGATTCGCCCACCAGTCAATATAGGACACTGATAAACACATATATGTGCATATATATGAATATGTATGGTGCCTGTCTGTTGTTTTGACATGAGAACACTTTGGAACGTGTCTAATCGATGGCAATATTCCGTGCCAAAGGTTCTAATAGAGGCCAAACGGAGTCATTCTTTTGTGTTTTCGTCTCTTGGATGTCTTCAGTGGAGCATAAAAACACCGCTCGCGAATGGCCAGAATGGATCAGCCAAAAAGGTAGCAAGAAAGACAGACAGAGAGAGAGAGAGAGAGAGAGAGAGAGAGAGAGAGACAAAGTTGGATGTTGCAAAAGTTGCACGAGCCCCCGAAATTTGAGTCTTGAGGCTAACTTGTGAGGCTTCAACACACATTGTATATGTAGCAGGGCCAAGAGACAGTCAAAAACTAATCTGACCTGACAGAGGTTGAGGTTGACTGGCTTTGATACACTTTGTAATGAGGTGAAAAGAGCCCGGGACCAAAGTCGATCGAGTCACTGGTGGACAACAGACCGCAATCGGACTTATTCCAGGGAGAGAGAAAAGTGCACGTGGAATTGAAAAGGTGAGATGCTGAGGGAGCGGACATGTGGACGAGTTCCGAGTGAATGAATCGAAATCAAATAGTAGTGACTTTGCCTCTTTATTTTTTGGCCTCTAATGCTAACTACAAAGTGATACTGTTCCAATAAGTCGAGAAAAGGGCAGCGAAACAAAACAGTAATAATAATCAAAACAACATCATTGCTGAAGGAAAAAGTTTTCCCCCCAATCTATCCAGCAGGTCCACCCTGTGCTCTCTCTCTCTCTCTCTATCTCTCTCTCTCTCTCTCTCTCTCTCTCTCTCTCTCTCTCTCTC